>PNEQ01082800.1:0-94327 GCA_003012365.1 Medauroidea extradentata | reverse complement strand
ATAATCAGATTTACTCAATAATGTGTGGATTACTTACTCTATTAAATGTATGATAATATTATGTCAAAGATTTCATTACTTTCTAGTTAATTTACGCATTCTGTTTTCAGATTCATATTTGAAAAATGAATGAAGTGACATATGTGATTCTTCCATTCAACGAGTCGGTACGGTTGTTCCCGAGTATATTTGTAACTTGGCCAATACAATTCTACCCGTTTAGCCGACATTACTTATGGTCAGTACGGACCGCCAATAACAGAGCGAGCGCCTCTGAGCGCCGTCACATCTTAGCACTATTGGCTCCTTATGTCTGTGTTGCGTGTTGCGTACGAACAAGGCTATTCTATTGTTTCAGAGCTGATGTTTCCCGAAGTGGACTTAGAATTTTTCGACCGATCATTTTGTCTGGCCAGGTTTGTACATTACTCTTACATTTAAATCTGAATGCTGATAATTTATTTCCCTTTCTGCATAACGGCTTACCTTGACTGTATAAGATTGAATATGCTCTTGTACTCTTATTTTTGTAGAAGAAAGGAGAGAGAAGCATGTATGTTTCCCTCTTTCATCACTTGGCGTTTCTCCTTTCACTTTAAGGTTTCTCAATTTTCGAACACGTTTTGCTGTCACTGCATAAATGGTTAGAAAAGCACCATGGCAGATATTAACACGCTGACTGCCTACCATGACATGGTATTGAAATGTTTTAGCCCTTCCTGGATTTCCACCACTCCGGGGTCTCCTGCGTTGGACATCATGAGCATATCGCACCCCCAATGCAATACCAACATATCTCAAAATATGTCATTTCGAGGTAAATGCATTTGTACATACGTACATACTTTCAATTTTTAGATGATGGCAGTGCAATACCAACACAACTCAAAATATGTTAGTATTGCACTGAAACATAACATTTGTTGTTTATACTCACGCAACATAAATACTAGAAATGTTAGTCTTGCACTAATAATTACTGTTACTTGGAAAAATCTTCCAAACAAAACTTTTTTTAATGTTGGGAATGCTTTTATTGGTTATGTTAGTGTTGTACTAGGTAGAGGAAACTATCCTGTGTTTCACCATGTACATAAGTAAAACATTTTGATTTTTTAGTTATGTTGGTATTGTATTAGGGGTTCGATATATTAAGCCTTGTAGAAGTACATCCTGCTGGTCTTTGGAAGCAATATTGTATACTGCGGTAAATGCATCATTATGATTATCTTCATGTATGCGTATAAAGCAGTTCTGATTGCATCTAAAACACAAAATGTCACACATAAATAACAATAACATAGCTTATATTTTACCCACTGAATTGAGGTTACAATTTTTTAATACACATACCCGCATGATTCACCTACTTCTTTAGCATTATTTTACTGGCTTCCTTCTGTGGTTAACGTACTCTTTGGCTTCCAATCTTCGTTGCTTAATTTCATTTCGCGAGTACGATTGCACATTTGTTTTTCTTTTACAGCCTATATATCTTTCTTCTGCATTCATGTTCATATTATCACACAATGAATAGTAACAAAAGCGCAATCCACACAAAACCGCAAGACAAATTAATGTTGACTGATGATTTACACTGCAATCACGGTCTAAGAGGAAGAGGTCTTGACACTGCGTACTTTCTCCAGCAATAGAAAGTGACTCCCTTTTTGTCGCCGAGCGCTAGTAGTAATTTTGTGGAAGATTTGCCTTGTTTACATCTGGCCGCGTTACAATTTTCGCAATTATTTAGATAAAATTATGTTAATATGGTAAGCTGATACAGTAGATATATGTTTCGTGTCCATAAATGCATTGGCATATGTGGAACTGTTTAAATATGTCGTGCGGAAAAAAATATTATGTACTATTGTGTTAGTAAACATATTCGAACAAAATCTGTTATTTCCTGCCCTACAAAATTTTAGAACCGTTCAGTGTGTCTCTACATGTAATAAATTGAAAAACTAAATTTTATGGTTGAAAAAAAAGTGTTCCAATGAAAAAATTTATTTCTATTTTTTCCCATCTATATAATACACACAATTCCGATAACGGATTTACATCCGTAAACCTCTCGCGCAGAGATTTTCGGATAGTAAAATTATTTTCAAATGAAAACGCGAGCATTTTCGAAATTCGGTTATTATAGAGACCCAGATAGTACCATATTACAAATTATTAAAATGTCAGTAATCCATTTTTTGTAGGTTTCGTGGTTTCAAGCACTTATTTTTCTAAAAACCGTTTTTAAGTTTTTACTCGAAAGTAAATCATACTACCGCATAGTACTATATAAATGAACGTCTGCTGATGAAATATCTACCCGGCAAAATAATAATCTCATCGAATTTTAATGAGTAGTTTAGATTTTATTGACGATTAAGTTTTCTAGTCGTTCGCTCGACTTCGTAACGTTCTACCCCTTAATACTTGCACTCATTCGCCTTATTGGACGGTTTATGTTTCGCTTTTATGGAATTATGAGGACAAAACTGTGTAATCTGTGATTACAGCGCAAATTCTATTTATCTTGTTCTACAGTACAATCATGGCAGTTTAATTTTTAACATGTAAATAGACAGCAATCAGCCGCCCGACATTCATTTCTGCTGCCCGGCTGCGTCTTTGTATACATTGAATTACTGAAGAAATTTCATAGCCATAGCTAGAGATGACGGTTTATCGTAGGAAAACCTGACTGTTCGCTGGTTTTCAACGTACGTTCAGCATATCAAAAAACTCGCTGGCTTTTCCCTTAACGTGGAGCTGCCATATTTGACTAAGCCAATAAAATCCTGCTATTGTAACATTTGATGCCCACTATTGGTCTGCAGAACGCTATGTTGTGTTAGTGTTTTCAAGGCTATGTTGGCTGAAAAAATTTTCACGATATACCATCATCTCTAGCCATAGCTTATCGTGGTAACGAAATATTGACTACGTGACTAAAACACATTTTACGACTTTCAGTCCCCCCCCCCTCGCCAAAACCTAAATAATAACGACACCTCATCAGTAGAGACACTGTAATATCGTGAAAATATTTAACATAGTCTCCAATAAACTGTAGATACTCAATCGTGACACGTGTGAACAGTTTCCTGGCAAATCACACACGTTCTGTGTTAAAACTGTACAGTTATAATTGGGTCTGTTGAAGAAGGACACAGTGTTTCATATAAACAATGTCAATAGCAATATAGGTGCAAAACATTCAGTGTTATACATAGCATGTTGGAGTCTAGCAAACAATCAACTTTTCCCACGATTTACCAGTGTCTCTACTCGTCAGTAGGACCATGAAATTTCCGAGAAAATAATTGTGCCACAGCTTGTTTCAGTGGCTCATGTGCCCATCTACAATTTTGCGTCATGGTCAGTGATTGGATGTTAAAACATTCACGTGTCTTGAGGTTCTACCCGCGAATAAAAGACGTGTGGTGTTGCAGTAACCTTATTGTGATCGGCACAGTCAAATGAGAGACGACTTCACACAGACACTCTGCCAATAACCATAAAGCAGTGCTGCAGTTGTGAACGTAATACTCGTAAACAAACTGGGGCAAAATTATTTTCGAATGAAATTCGTGGTCCTATTCATCAGGTTTATGAGATATTGAGGATAACGAGAAAATACCCTTAGTGAATGTCTACGCCGCAAGGAAAAGACACCCTTAAATCTTCATAATTTAAATATAAAATTAACTCTCGCCCTGCCTTACACGGGATCCGCACTCAAAACATCATTCCAGTATTCCAAACAATTACGCTAAGAAAGATGGTCAGCATTTCTAAGCAATTTAATCCGTAATATAGGTATCATTAGACAGGCAAAAATTTCATATTTTATATTATTTTTCCGTAGCCAATCCTGCTTTTTGGGATTTATGGAACATTTTACATCTTTACACCCCTTAATTTGCCGAATTTTTATTATCATGAAACATCTGTTTAGCCATTTACTTAACTTTCATTAATGTTCAAACATCATCTCGATATCTGAAAAGGTTAAAGAGGTACACAAAAGTAACTGAAACTACGTTTTATTTTTTTAATGCTCTTAGAGGTTGAGTTTCAAAAATTCTTGAAACAGATTTTCAGCGATATGTGTAAGCTGCAAGCGATGACCCTATTATTTTATTTGTGGAAAGTATGAGGTAAAGTTCAATGCAAGTTTCTATGATTTAGTTTTCCTATTACGGTTGATATTTGCTTGCTACAGCAACGTGATAAAGTTATTTTTAGCACTTTTGAGGAGCTTTGAAATCATGTTTTTAATTAGCGGACGGCAATTTTAAAATCATACGAACACAGTTTGAAGAGTGTCTTCTTTTCATAGATAAACACGTTGGGAACATTTCTAATAGTTATACAAGAATAATAATTTCCGTATCACGGTACAGCACGGCTCACGTGTAAGGTCCACTATGACTAACTCTTTTAAGTGCTCACCAAAAGCTCTTCGCTCTTCACATTCTTCTCAGAATTTCGTAAAAGCAAAAAATAAAACAATCCAATATTGCTGTAGAAAGCGAACCTTAAACACTGTTCTTAACCTTCCGGATAGTTACCATATATTTATTATCAAAGTTGAATTTTAAAATATAAATAACTTAATTTTCTATTCGTACAATCCTTTTTACGTCATACTAACAATTCGTATAAGAGCGCTTAGTAAAATAATTACATTTGTATTGTTCTCGGATTTGTGTGAGAAGGAAGTGTTACCAGCACAGCGTCCGGCCTAAATATGGAGGTCAAACTCATAAAAAATGTACGTTTAAAAATTGTAATCTGACCTTCGCCTAAGTGACCTACGGTATTTGACATTGCTAACTATTTCTTTGTGAAATTGTTTAAATCACATCGTAGTAAACGGCACTTAATGAAAAGTAAATGATAATTTGATAATCTTATCACGTGTCTTCTTATCATGCTGGTTTTTCCAAGGCGACCACCCAGGAAGATCATTGATAGCGTGTTCTTTTTTCTTTAGTTATTTTATGACAAGTAGAACTGTCAGGCGTTAGTAATTAGACTAGTGTTTAGTAGTTATAACGTAACCACTTTAAAAAATTGCCTTATAATACGCCAGTGTAGAAAGTTATCTGCTAAGCTATATACAAATGAATGTTTGTTTGTTCGTATGCTCGTCTTCTAAACTTTCCTAACCCGTTAATCCGCATGTGATGATACTTTGGTGAGTTGTTGTGATCGCATCCTTGAATAAACCAGACAAAAATATTTGGGGGGGGGGGGACAAAACGAAGTTAAGAGGAAGAACGTTGTATCCAAGACATTTAGATAAGCAGAAAAGGAAAATGACCGTTGGGAAGTTGTGCATGCGCCTGCGAAGGTTAACGCAAAATAAATGGGGAGGGGGTTGAAGGGAAAATCGGGTAGAGGGTTTGTTATTATGCGTAAACCCGCGAAAAAGAAACTTACTTTTGGAAGGGTAGGGGGAGACGCTGCAAAAGGGGGTTCAGGCTCAAAACGACGCATCTCAAAAATTGAATGGGCATTGCAACGCTTGCCGGGACAGACAGTAGTGTATATTTGTACTTTTTACCTTATTCGTTTGGAGCTCTAAAACCTATTACGAATGTAATGAATTTAGCATTTAACTTCAATCAAGGTATGTACTTCTTACTATAAAATAGATGGTGTTGACAGCATAATCAAAATTTAATGTGCCTTAAAGGCCGTTCACGTTTAAGAGTGAACACTTTCGAAGTCTTAGTTACTTTTTCTCCTTTGAGTTAATTTATTCAGTCCTGCCACTTTTAATATAAACAAAGCTACATAAGTAACGATCAATGTGTTTTGATTGTACTATATTCAAAACGTAACGTTTAAAGTGACAATAAACCATATTTTTTAACCATTATTCTATGGAAAGTGGTCGTCAAAAGTGCCCACTTTATCGCGAACGGTCAGACCATTCGCCTCAGGCCAAGGCCATCCGGCTACGATTCCCGGCGGGGTCGGTCCTCAGATTTTCGCACGTGGGAGTCGTGCCGGACGATGCCGCTGGTCGGCGGGTTTTCTC
This sequence comes from Medauroidea extradentata, assembly GCA_003012365.1. Lineage (NCBI taxonomy): Eukaryota > Metazoa > Arthropoda > Insecta > Phasmatodea > Phasmatidae > Medauroidea > Medauroidea extradentata. The sequence goes on along the minus strand of PNEQ01082800.1, from coordinate 88,275 downwards.
AGGGATCTCACGTTTCCCCCGCCCATTCATTCCGACGCTTCTCCATACTCACCCCATGTCACCCTTCACCAGCGCTAAAGACCTCGATGTTAAGCGCTGACCAAAAAAAATCTCTCACTCTCGCTTTATCGCGAACCACCTATAGTACGGTAACAGTAAGTCCTACACGATCTGTGCAAAAGATTACAAAGGAAAGTGTGATTTCCAAAACGTCTGTGCATCGTATTCTGACGCGCCATTCACTCCATCCGTTTTGCACACAGTTCATGCAGGAACTTCATGGTGACGAGATTCAGATAGGAGGAAGGAATTCTGTGAGTGGGTAGTTAACAATGACGTTAACTGTGCAGGCATCAGGAACTGCCACAACATGGTGAACTGGGCTCAAAATAATCCCCGTATGGCTGACAATGTTCGTTCAGAAACGTACTCGAGATCACTGTGTGGTGTGGAATTCATGGTGATAAAGTGTTCCTTGCAAGACATATCAACTCCGCACGCTATCTGCAGCTGTTGCAAGAGTACTTGCACCGTATCTTTATGATAACCGTTAGCATTGCCTGCGAAATTTCACTCTCAGCAAGATGGTGCTCTGCAGCATTTCGGAGTTCAGGTTCAACGATGGCTTGAGACAACATTGGACGGACGTTGGATCGACCACAGAGGACCAGTGGAATGCCCCCCCCCCCACCCCATGATCCTTGGACATATCACCCCCTTTTTTTCCTATAGGGGCACTTCAAATGTGTCGTTTACGTGACACGTCCACGGTCTCTCGACGAAATGAAAAAAAAAAAAAGTCACCGCTGCTACGTTACATCGTGTTCAAAGTAATTTGCGTCATTGCATACGCTTCAGCAAAGTTCATCGCGGCCATCAATTTGAACATTTGTTGTCGTAATTGCATATGGAGGTGAACACACAAACACTGCCGTCGTCGTACGTCAACGTATTATATAATTTCTTCAACATTCCAAATTTAACTCATTTCAATTTCCATTATGAGAAAAACGTATGGAACCATCTAATGTGGTGTATTAACTACAAAATGTTTTCCATCATTGCAGCATCCATGGCTCTTGAAATACCGAGGTACAGTCCTAACATTCTGTTGATTAAATTTCGGGAAAGAAGAAATTTGTGAGTATTCAGTTTTTTTTTTTTGCATTCAAAAGTGTAGTCCGTTAAATTACCAAATTATTGACGCTTGTGAATGGATATTTTGTTCTTACTTACATCATATTATACGGTCGTTCTTTGGGTTGGTTGTTGGCGTGTATATTGGTGTGTAGCTACGTACATACATCTTAAAATACTAAAATACACTACAGATCATACAACCAACATTCAAATAAAACTTTTAATATTACTCGCTGGCCTGATATATACACAAAAGTACAAACTGAAACAAATCTACTTATGTAAAAAATAAGTCTCATTGCAACCCAATGATTACAATTTTAGTATGTGTCACGTAGATTGAAGAAAATTTAAAAAAACATTATATATTTAATTATTAATTGGTCATTTTTATAAATAACTAGCAGTGCGCCCGCGGATTTGCTCGCGTGTGTTACTCACAGCAGATAATATTTGCTTTAAATGAAAATTCTCTTTGTTCACCAGATAGGTAGTTCAGTCAAAGTGTTAGAATGACAAAGCTGCTAGTTGAGTTAACTTTGCAGCAGGATAAGTATGTCACGGGGAAAATTTCTGCCGCTTTCAGCGCTGGTATCGGTAGTGCACCAAACTGACCAATCACAGAGCTTTCCTGAATTTTAAGTTATAGCTATAGCTGTCCACGAGAAAAGCAGTCTGAAGTTTGTCGCTGCCGCTAACAGCGACTTCGCCTGAGTCTTATTTATAGTCACAGCAAGGTTGACGTTGTGGGGTATTAACAGACTCCTAAATGTAACAGGGTAATCGAATGAAATACGCAGTTTACGTGGTATTAAGACTGATTTCCTCTGAGCGCAACCATTGGTGATTGTGCTCTCAATAACAGACTTGTTTTTCAAAACCTTTACTTGCGATTCAGTGCCATTAGGTAGTTTTTACGGGATAATTTATAACAGAAATATAAACTTATTTGGTACCCCAACCTTGAGGTTAGTGAGATGGTATATGTGGGATGACGCTGTCAAGTAACTTCAGCGGATAGTGGACTTCATAATACTTTTTTACAACTTTTGAACGACTTCTTCCAAAATGCACTAATTTAATCTGTCTTGTAGTTTTCGTATGTCAGAATTGCACATCTGGAAATCTTTAAAGGAATTTGAGGCAAGAACCTTTGGAACAATAGACAGGAGCTACAAACATCTGCGTCACGTAAGATCAAAATTATTCATGAAAACTAAATTTAAAAGTAAAATATTATTTTTCTAGAATCACAGAGGTTGTACAACAACACGTCTAAATATAACTGTAGACCGAAACTCCTGTATAATTTGTTTCTCGCTGGTCGTACTTGTTTTCGGATCGTCTATACCTTGAAATTATGCAAACTAAGTTTTCTTCTTAGTAATTAAGTTATCATATAAAATAAAAAATAACTTGCATTATTTTGTTTTATATACTTACGTAAGCATAATTCTGACACGAACACCACCTCAATATCTTTACTGGTTAGGTAAGTATCATCGGCTGTTATAAAAAATAAGTTTATGCCTTTTCGTCCCTTTAGGTGTCGAATTTCGAAAAATCTTGATTTCACACCCTAAAGTTTGGTTTAAGTATCCAAAGTAAGTAAAAATCACGACGATAGCTCGTTCAGTCGAAAAAAAATCGATCATTCATTAAAAATCACATATAACCCCTGTACAGTACTGGGAGTGTCGAATTTTGAAAACTCTTAAAATCATTTTGCGGCCAATTGTCTACTCATAATCCTGAAGCAAATATAAACGGAATATTTCGACGGGTTCGATATATATATAGCGATGATTTATCTAAAACACATTCTGGGTCTTTTCACCACCTAAGAAACTGAATTTCGAAAAATCCTTGAATCACATTTTAGACTACTTTACTGGTGTCTGTTGAACGTGAAAAACACGACAATAACCCGCTGGGTTCAAGATATATCGTCGATTATTTAAAAACACATTTCATCACTTTTCCCCCCTTTTCACCTCCTTAGGTGGGGAATTCCGATAAAAAATAACCTGTGCCTTATATGTTCTCACTATAACATAAATATCTTCAACTACAATCTATATACTGTATACATTTTGCACAGCAACGTCAGCACTTTTAAATTCTGTTATGCCGTTAGATGTGACCAAAAAATTGAAGTCTCGGGTGTTAACGTGATAGTACAGTTAATTGATAGCCCACTTGTAAAAAAAATCACAGCAGTCTAAGTAAAACACAACATATTATTTTTTGCTTACCCTGCTTTTAATATTTTAAGAAGTATCCTAGTCATCACAATAATATTATATAATATAATTATACAATATAATGTATTACGTGACGTAGAAGACTTTCATTACTGAAAACAGATAGCAGGATGCTTTTCGTCAGTCTTTAAAGAGAGAATGAGATACAGTATGTTCTCCTGTTTGTATTGGACTGAGCCCGTTAATAGCAAATTGAGGACTAGGTATAGCCAACAGTTACAAAGCGAATGTTTAGTATTAATGTACCTTGATTTTTAATTTACCATATGCATATAACATTTGTAGTTTTTTTAATTGGTAGACCTACTCTATGTGGACGGAATTGTAGTGCAAGGTAAATACCGAAACATTTATACTTTCAAGTTCTTCATTTCACTCTTTAAAATAATAATACTGGTAATATTAAGCCATATCTTAAACTTTACCTTAACCATTGATAGTAACATCTCTGTGGGTGACCTAGAAAGACTTGCTTGTAAACTTTCGTGACTTGAAAGTCATAGATATTAGTAGAGCCCACGATTTTTGGTGAAAAGAATTCTGCAACAGTTTGTTTCAACGCCTTACGTGCACATCTGCAGGTCTTGATTATTGGCAGAATGTATAATTGCGCAGGCGTGGCTCATTTGACTGCGCCAACAGGATTTGCGGGTAAAACACCGAGACGCTGAGAATTTAATACAGCCAATCACTGACCACGAAGCAGAGCTGCACATGTGTACATAAGGCATTGAAACAAATTGTTGCAGAATACTTTTCACCAAAAATCGTGGGCTCTAGTTATTGTAAATTAGTGTCTACGCAATTTTATATTTGATAATATAGGTACAGCAATTAAATGTTTACTTTTCTTCAACGTCATAGGAAACATACGAACATTTAAAAGACACTAGGTTTTAAAAGGTAGGTATCCAAAAAATTATTTTTAGTAAACATTTGAAGAGTTGATTAGAAATTTGCCGTGTGCATTTTTTATTTCTAATGTTTATAAAACAGTATACATTATAAAATACAATAGAATATAAAATAAAACTGTCTCCATTTAGAAACCCAATATAAAAAACGCAATTCTCACCATAGGCTACGAATAATATTGATGTTTTCATATTGTATTTCTTGAGGAAAATATTTGGGGTTGCTATTTCGTTAGGCACAAAAAAATTTTAACATAACTATTTCGCCCTATGGTACAGGATAAAAATTATATTTCACTTAATTTGACCAATAAATAGGTTAACCTTTCTCCCATACAAAAAATCAATAACTTAATTAAAAACTTAATTTATTCTGAGCGTGGTGGAGCAGTGGTAAAAGACTTGCCTCGAATTCGGGAGGACACGGGTTTGAACCTCGGTTCCGGCCATCTTGATTTCGGTTTTTCTAAATCACTGCAGGTGAATTCTAGGATGGTCCTGGTGGACTCCCACCCCTTTTCCCCCGTATTTATCTACCAAGGCTTTGTTCTGTTGGCGGTTACGAAAGAGCGCCTAAATTATAAAAAATAAAATAAAAATTATATGTAGTTTAGCTAAAGATCTGTTAAAATATTTAAATTTTCAAACGATGAGGACTACTACATTCTCAAACGAGAATTTGACACTGTAACTACTCAGCCTTTTTTCCTAAAGTTTGGTGCAAGTTTATGCAAAAAAGTTTAAGCCTGTCCTGTAGAACTGAGCATATGAATCATTTTAATTTATTCATGTCATGCTTTCTTCTAATAGATCAATTAAAGTTTGAATATTAATGTGACAACAATTCAATTTGGTTTTAGTCGGTCCAAAAGTTCTCGAAATATAGTATCAAACATTATGAATTTATGTCGTGAAATCACCGACGCTAGTGGTCGTACATTATTAATCACAGAAATAACATATATGTAATTAGTTTACATTCATACATATGAAATTAAGGAAAATATTTACGCAGATTTCTTGTTTAATCAATAAAATTTGTATAAGTCGGTGTACTTTTTACTGTATAGAATTTAAATAAATTCGGATAGATGGTTCTTTAAGCTACCTCACGTGATACGAAAGTATATAAATGGACACAATTTTAAGTATACGAACGTGGCACGAACTACATACATATGTAAAAGTGAAGTCACTTTACTAAACGTAATAAGCATTCCAAATCTGGTAACATTATCAATAATTTTACTTCTGATTCCTAGCGTAATTAAAATATCTTATCACGAGAAAAATACATAAAAATCTTATCACGTTACTAAGTGCTAAATGTGTACGTAGATTAACGAAATTCGGAGAAATAGTTAATCGGAAATCCCCTGTCATCAAATCACTCCCATTTTATAAATAGGAAGACAGCATGAAAAAAAAAATAAAAGTTAAGTCACTTTACTAATTACAACATGTGTAACGAGTTTTATTAAATTCGAAAAACAAACGTGTCTTCAGGTACCACTTGTGATCAAAAATTGTTGAAATGACTGCCATTTTACAAACACGAACATGGCAGGCACAAAAATACCGCTAAGCCAATTTATTAAATACTGTGTGTTCAAGTTTATTTTTACGAAATTCGGGGGGAAAAAATTCTTAACTACCTCGTAAGTTTAAAAAATGTTCAAATGGCCCTTCATTTTTGCGATGAATATTTTTTAACCAAATTGTTTCAATGTCTTATGTGCACGTCTGAAGCTGTGCTTCATGATAAACGAATGGATGTTTTAACAATGGACCTGAAAATTTACCGTTTTCTTTTGTGCACGAGCTAAACTGTAAACAAATTAAAGTTCAAGTCGCATTCGCAGTTGACTCGTCCTGGAGGGCGCTGAGCCGATAATAAAGAAGCAACTTAACGCAGGCCCAATCACGTGGTATGGCTGTGCCAGCGGGCAACCAATGAACAACAACCTGTCTGCTTCAGTACAAAAATATTCTTAGAGACTACTGTTACAGTGCAGTGAACTCGCGAATTTTTCCTGTCTCTAATTTTAACTCTCAGCGTCTTGGAGTTTGTATCCGCAAATCACAGACGTGTGCTGCCTCAATAAACTCATTCTGATTTGCACAGTGAAAAAAAGCAACGCCCCTGCACAAATACGCTACCAATAGCAACGAAGCTGGGCTGCATATATGGACGCAAGACGTTTGAACAATTTTGTGCAAAAAAACATTTCGCGAAAATACGCTTCCTAGCTACGTAATGGGGTCGCGGTCTGTGGTCGCGTTGGTAGAGTGGTCAGACAGACAACTCGTCTCGCCTCCCACCAAGACGATTCGTGTTCGATCCCCAGCTGAGTCCCGTCCTAGATTTTCGCACGTGGGAATTGCTTAAGGCTAGTTTTCTCAGGGATCTCCCTTACCCTCGCCTCTCTCTTTACGACACGCATTCGGGAGGACCCGGGTTCAATCCCACGGCTCCGACCATCCTGAATTCTGTTTTCCGTTGTTCCCCGAAATCACTCCAGGCAAATTTTGGGATGGTTCCTTAACAAAGGCCGTTGCCGTCTCCTTTTATCGGCTCCTGCCATTGTGCCAAGTTGAACGTCATCGTCTCTAATGACCTCGCTGTCGACGAGACGTAAAACTCACTTATCTTACCATCGTAGGGCCGCATCTTATGTTTTATTCTGGGGCACGCTGATGCCTACGGACGCCGAGTTGTCAATCTGCAGTTCATGGCGTGATGCACTTGTCCTCATGCGATATTTATTTATCCTGGCTACGTAGTACGAGGCTTACTACACGACTAAGACAACTAATCCCGCGGGAAAAATGCGAACTACCGCTGTGTTGCCCTTGACCACCGAGCGCAACTGGTGCAGAACACTACAGCACCGGCCAAAAAACTGTTTTATTTGCTGATATTTCAGTGATGAAACTTCTTGCCACTGTCGTGCGGTATTTTAGTTGTACTCTCGGCAAAGTGGTGTCCACATTTCTCGGGATTATCGAGCTGAAATCTGAGGATGCAGAAAGCATAACGAAAGGCATTAAAGAGTTGCTGCTGGTAAATAAATATAATCCAATGAATTTGATTGGATTAGGCACATATAATGCTAGTGTTATGACCGGTGTTAATAATGGCGTAGTAGCGAAACATAAGGAGGAATTTTAAAATCCTCACATAGTTTTGTTTCGATGTGTGTGTCATTCATTGCAGCTGGCAGTAAGCCACGCATATGAAGACTCACTACTGAGACATTTAGACTTCTTAATAAAGGAAACTTACAACTAACTTTCTCATTCAACTGTACGGCAAATTGCTTACAAAGACCTGTATAAAGTCATTAACTGTGATGAACCTCTTAAGATACAACATATGAGTAATACACGTTGGATTTCAATTGAGCCAGCTGTCAGCCAAATCCTTGATCAGTGGAATGAACTGACGTTACATTTTGATTTGTCAGGACATAAAGAAAAATGTTACACAGCTCAAATTCTCTTCTCGCTGTACAAAGACCCACAAAATCGTTTGTTTCTTCTTTTCTTGATACCAATTTTGGTTGAAGTTCAGAAGACAAACAAGTTATTTGAGTCGGATAATGCAGACCCAACGAAGTTATTAAATGATCTAATTCAGTTAGTAGCATCAGTGATCAGACGCGTTTTGATTCCTACTGCAAATATTGACCCACTTATTACGTATATTGAAGGTCTTGAGTTTGTATCTTCTGTAAAAATTCTCTATATTGACCCGCCAAAGGTGTATAACATTTACAACAAAATTAGCTAAAGAATTACGCTCACGTCTGCCTCAAAATTTCACTGTTCTGAGAATGATAAACATGTTTTTTTTTTGTGGGCGAGACCTTGAAAGATTTACAACCACCCATAGCTGACATTGCCTTGGAACTCTGTTTCACCTGCATTGATTAGTTGGTTTCCCAGTGGAGGAACACTACACTACAAAAGTGGGAAAGTGTCACAAATAGCAAATATTTTTGGTTTGAAGTAAGGAAATACAAAAATGCCTGTGACGAAAATCCTATTCATGAACTGGCATTACTTGCAAGTTTCGTATTAAGCCTGCCGTATTCAAACGCTAGTGTTGAACGAGTGTTTAGCCAGGTGAACATTGTCAAAACAAAATCAAGAAATAGGATGGCATTGAAAACCTTGAACTCAATCCTGTAGGTGCGTTTCAGACTTGGAAGGAACAATAAGTGCTGCTATTCCTACAAACTTCACCATAGTGTTCTGAACGTGATCGGGATGAAAACTGCCTACAGCTCACAAACAGCTTCTACTTTCGGTTCTAGCAGCACTGATGGAAGAGGGTTTTAGCTAAGTTAACGGAAACCTATTTACTGAAAAAATTACTTTATTTACTAATAAAATACGCAACATATTTTAGCTTTAATTTTATCTTTCTTATGAAGCTTGTTTAGCTATTTTTGGCTATATTTTACCCTACGTTTGGGTATTTTCCGAACGTATGAGTTGGCAACACTGCCGAGTAGTAGTTTAGTCGCTAATGCGAGTGCGACGTGGAGAACATGTTACCTGAGGGGGCGGCTGGTCGGCATTCCTGTACGCCCGTCTACCGGAATACACACACTGTTATTAAACCTCACGGAGACGCCATCATGGGCGGGGCGTCGAGCACAAGTGCTGATGAAGGTCGTAATTGAGATCGCGTATTCCCCCGCTAATCTGATCGCTTTTGAGAAACAACACATGAGAGGAGAAGCAAAATAAAGAACCTTCAGGTCGTAAAGACATATATTATGACGTTAGCGTTGACTGGTGCGATTACAGTGCTAGTGGTTACGAATAAAAAAAAACGTTTTTCCAAGTCTTAACGTCTTAATAAGTGTAACGCTGCTAGCTGTTAAAACCTAGTTTTATTTTAGCACACTGCAATAATACTAGCCGTAGTTACAACACATAATGCATTTATAACGCATGAACGTAAGTGAAGCAACCATAGCGGTGAAGTACAGTATAAGCACAAACAAGAAACACGAAAAAGACGAGAAGAAAAAAGTTATGCGATATTCAAACAATCACTATACTGACGACTTGCCTCGTTAAAATTACGCGGAGAGATTTAAATTCATGAGAAGTGAAGTATTTGGTCAACTACTAACATCTCTGTCATTTGCATTGGTTAAGGGTTGAATCGATGTAGTTTTGCCCATATGTTAGCTTTTATGAGGTGTAGATTTTAATACAGTACAGTTAGGTTGCATCCCAATAATGCCTGGAACCATTCCATTTTTCTCTATAAAAAATAGAAAACAAAAATTAGGATGGCCTGGTCGAGAATTCAACACTTATCCTCCCTGTTGCGAGTTCAGTGTACAACCAATACGCCAGATTGCTCTTTTGATTAAGCTTTATCTCATCGATGGAAGCGTACAAATTATCTTGTATTAAGCTTTCTATATGTGTTAAAATACTGCAAATACAGTAACATTGGAGAGTTCCAAATACAGATAAGAAAGTATGTTCTGAACACACACTCTCACATTAAATAACAATGATAACAAACACCACCACAACATAAGTAGTTTCTCATGTATGAATATGAAAAAAAACATTATAAAGGAAAAACGTAGTTGGGGTTTTTCGAATTATTAGTGGAGTGGTAACGGGGCGAAATGCCCAACCTATCTGGACGCAAGATTAACTGTGCAGTCGGTAGGAATCTTTACGGTTTGATAAGAAAGAATTTATTAATTTTATAAAATACGAATATGTAAAGTACATGCCAATTTAGTTCATTACGGTATTGTTGTATTTAAATAGAAAAATACGTGGAACTATATTTGCTGGTTCGCTGCCAACCACACAATTAGTACGGTAACTATTGTTAATGTTGAATAACACGCAATAACGGGTAGTGATATTTTTCAAATGTTAAATTTGTAGTGTTCACTTTAACACGCAGGACATATTTAAACACGATTTAACTATATAGTAGTAAACCATGCGTTGAGGAACATGAAGTGTTTTTAGAGCGTATGTTAACAAAAGAGTTGCCATCATATAAGATTAACATGACGGATACTCAGCCGATTTAATGTCAAGTTTAACGTAAGTTCCTTCCACGATTAGTTTTATGGCGGAACAAAAAAAATGACGACCAGTAAACTGAAGTCTAAGCATGTAACTACAGTTACTCATAACATACTTCCCTTCCTTTACTTCCGGCGTGTAGCTTCGGATCTGAGTGACAGGAACGATACATACTTATAACCCTACTAGATAATGCCTTCTTGGCTTTAAAACATATGCACCGGTTCCACCCTCAAAAAATTTCCTTATAACTAGCTAAAAAGACATCACCCTCCGCATTTTTTTCTTAGACGAACCGCTTTTAGTTCAAAGACGATATTGTATTCTTACAGCTAACTTAATAAGTTACGTTAATTTTTTTTTGCACAATATATGGAACTCTGTTTTCATGGTTTCCGTGAAAATAAATCCAAAAATTCTCAAATTGTTGAGGAATTTATTTATATTCGCACAGTGGGTAACTATGCAATTGCATCATAACGTTCCTCATATTATTCGTTTATTTTAAGGAACAGAAGGCAGGGGCAAACCAGGATAGGATGGTTAGGAGATACAACCCATACCCTTCCTTAGACTCAAAGAAATAGTTGAAAATTCTAAGTTTAGGTATGAAAATTCTTAAATAGCATAATTCTGAGTCTTAAAATGAAAATTTTCCTCTGGGAATGATTCCCGGGCTCCCCACTTTTAGGAAGAAAAGGTATGAATCGGCATTTCTTTAACAAATTACCAGGTGGTTACCCCTATTTTTATATGCTAGTCTTATTGGAATCGGTAGGACCCGGGTTAGAATTCCGGCTGTGACCATCTTGATTTCCGTTTTCCAAGGTTTTCCTATTCGCACCAGGCAAATGCTAGGATGGTCATTTAACGTAGGCAATGGTCGATCCCATCCCCAGTTCCAGTCTGTGTAAATTTATGTGCAACCGTCTCGAATGACCTCTCTGTTGACGAAATGTAAACCACAATTGAAATAAAAAAATTTAAATCCAGAAATTCTTGTTATGCCACTGGCAGATGCAAATAAGTTCCGGCTCAAAATTCTGGACTGAAATACAGAGGAAATCCCGTGAAACACAAAGACGGGTTGTAACCATTGTCGAATTTTCACGCAACCGTCAAACATCGTTTCTCTCCACGATAGAGGAATCGACTGTGGCGTCGGAGTATTTATTGCCACTCCCGAGGTGGCACGCCGTTTTTTATCCGCGGCCGGTCCCCCTGCATCATGATCCGCGCCGTCGTAGACTCGCTCCACTGCCGTCTGCCTTGACATAACTCGTCCGCCCTTGTCTAGATGCCGCCATTCCTGGACAATTTACCGTTGCAACGACTGCCCGCGCGTCCGTGATGCGTGATTTATGAACGTATCCACGCTCTGTCTACACCACTACGGCCTAGAAGAGTGAAGATGTATTGGTCAGCACTTAACATCATTGGTCTACAGCGCTAGACGGCCGTAAAGAACAGGTCTAGACACTCAACTATTTCCGAGAGTATTTTATTTGACCCGCTTTATCAAACTGTTAGTTGGTGATATTGCCGCTGACGCGCTGTTGTTCAGGTGGTCAGATTTTTGCACGTAAACCTATAGGACAAGTTTGTGGTCAACACTAACAACAATTATGATATTCTGTAATTTTTTTCTTAATTTGTGTTTACCAATGATGAAAGAAGCATTAATTGGAATGATCGTTTCCTGCAATCGAAGGTCGCCACGATATGGCTTCCAAACAAGTGAACATCAATATCCCCTACCTTCACTATGCTATACCTCGACCACTGCAATGCAGCGCGAAAGCGGCAATATCATCAACTAGCTGTCAACAAGGGAGTCAGGTTTTCAGATGAGTGTTCAGACCTGTTCTTCTAATGCCGTGCTCACTACCACCACCGAGATTCTTATTACAGCCAGCGTTCAGGGCTGTCAACCAAGAAAACGCATAAAGTCTCTAAGGACACTTCATAAGGACGCCATCTCGCTGGAGATATTTTCCGTATCCGAGGCGAAGACGTACTGTGGCAGTAAGGGCGAACCAGATACGTGCGTCGGATACACCATAACCTCTACGCGCAAGGCTCTGAATTGGCATGCAGTCTCTCTGTTTCCAGCTCGCCAGTATTCAAGGATTTCAGTTATGAACCTGCACTTATATGACGTAGTAATAAAGATAAAATAACTCGGCGAGTCCTTCCGGTGCAATAAAAGACCAGTAACTGAGCTTTCCTGCGAAACAAAATGACTAGACGAACATTCGAAACACTGTTAGCAGACTGACACTACCATTACTACACGAAAACACTCTTTAAAATTTCATTTGTACACATATTAAATAAACAAATGCTGTATGGTTGTTAAATTAAAGATCTACGACTAAAGATCTACACGTTGTTCGGAAGCCAGTTCAGGTGACGTTCTTAAGGGGCCCGCCTACTTAGTTATAAACATTTTTGCTATGTGTTAGAAATATTTTTTAGACATTCTTACGCGTTTTTTTAACTCACTAGCTTGTAAAAAGTAAAATTTTAATATGAAGGTTGTTGAATATTTTCAGAATATCGCGTGTAATAACAGTACTTCTTCGGAACAAAAAAAAAACTAAAAACTATATTTTCTCGTAGTCACATCACAAATTTTACTACCTAGAGTAGTATAAAACTATAATAGGAGCCTACACATTATTTTGCTACATTTTCCCATGCAATAAAATTATTGTGTGGCTGTCTGAAGTTCCATAGTTACGGCGGTACGTTGGGAACACTGTTCGCTAGTTCAACGGCTTAAGGACTTTGTATAATAGCGAGAAGCTACGACAGGCCAATCAGAAGCACAAAGGACTGTTGAATTTCGCGAACAGAGTTTTGCCCCACTTTGTTTCAGTGCCTTACGTATATACCTGTAGTTCTGCCTCGTGGTTACTGGATAGCGTGCCGTCATGAAGATACTACTCTCATTTCACTGAGCCAATCACAGCAAGGTTACTACAACACTACACGTCTATGAATTGTAGGTAGAAACCCACGAATCGTGAGAGTTAAAATATCCAATCACTGACCGTGGAGCAGAGCTGCAGGCGTGGTACGTAAGGCACTGAAACAAAGTGGGGCAAAACTCTTCGCGAAAATCATCAGTCCATGGCGATAGAACATGCTCTAACGCAGCTGCGATTGTGGCTTGTGAACGGGAAGAAGAAGAATAATTTTGTAACTAAACTAAAGCGACTATGAGGAAAAATATTTATACAATTGTAAACAAACAACGGAACTGGACATAAATATGAAAATAAAATCGATTTCGGCAAGATGTCGAGTTTATATCCATCACGAAATCCATTAACAAACAATGATAGAGCCCTAATTAAAGCCGTCGTTTGTCTCATTCAGCTTCCAATTTTTGACGGTAGAGGCCACCGTAAGGCATGAATCGTCCCGCCACTGTCGCAGTGTTATAAAGTCGAGCGACGAAGTTTCGCATACACCGATGATCGCAAATCGCACATCGCTGTCGAAGCGTCGTGCTATTGTACTAAGTTATTTACGTGTAAGAGTAATGGAGCACTGGGGAGCGCATGTCAGTGTCACCCTTATCGCTCTGCTTATGAGCCTTCAACGAGCAAAATAGCTCCAGATAGACGGTGTCCTTAAAATAGCTAGAAAAGCCTGAGAAATCCTTTAGTTGCTCAGTTTTCCAAAAAACTGCAATTTGAAGAATATATTTTTCAGTTTCATGACGCTGAATTACAGCGCAACTTTCTGTTCTAACATTATTAAATAATGTCGGCAATCACAGAAGTCGCTAGCAATTCCTTGTTGCCGAACATAAAATACTCTCAAGTTCTCTTGGAAATGTCATTGTCTCTAACACCAGAAACACTGTCTTTAGCAACAGAAACACTAAGTCGGCAACCCTGTCCGTGTTACAGCTAGAGCTCTCACGCCGCAGGGGCAAATGAAGATGAAGAAATAGCAGCACGGTCACGCTTTTGCAGGTTCGCCATACATGTAAGGTAAAAATAAATATTCTACCACCGCTGCCCACGAGGGAGAAAACGTTTCTTCGTTTACCGCGGCTTGCACCGTTGCACTAGAATCACAATGGCCCGACAGAAGCGACACGATCGCCGCAACACGAAAAAACAAAAGATGTCAGCCAATCAGCACAGAGATTTCTGTGACGTCAGCTCGACAAAAATGGCGGAAGGCGACGCGAATCCCGAATAAAAATTATATCGATTTTATTCGAGTCGGAATTTAATTTTGCGCCCAAGTGTTGGTGAAACTGATGAGTTGGTAGTAAATTGCGTTAATTTATTTTAAGAGAGAATTTTGTTTATTGTGATTAGCAAAGCATAGCTTTTTAAGTAAACGTATAATTATGTCTTTATTTCTACATTTTGGAATGCCAGTGGGAGTTTAAAAAGTATTACCAATAAAGTAAAAAAAAAAAAATTGAAATATCGTAAACATCTGGCCCACGGGTCACAGATAACCTTCGGAGGTCTTCCTCTCGTAGCCCACCGGCCTTTTTAAAATAAAACATGCATTAATAACTGAACATGTTTGTGAAGATAAACAGTACCTTACACTTTGTCATACAGCAGTAGTTCTCAGTGGTCCGCAAGTGTCACTCAGATTGTGAATGTGACCCACGCTGTATTTGCAGGTTGAAGGCCCCTGATGGAAATGAACAATTTACATTGTAATATTTCTTTAGCATTTGTCGTGCGAGAGCCAAACTGGTGTCGCATTACGCCTGTCGTGTCGCTTCTATCGCGTCATTGTAATTCCGGATTCCGGCATTATACTGGACGCCATAATTAGCCGCGGTGCCGCAAAAAAATAAGACACGGGGTTTCAATTTTTAACTGAGGTTGTTTGCGGTTATACGATCCCTTTTGAGAAATGTGCTTCGTTTCTTACTTGAGATCGTCGGGGTATCTTTCCGCCACACGCCTAAGTCGACAAACTCGCGTCCATGGACAACGATACTTTAGCGTACGCGTAGACTAGCTGGGAAACGTCTTGAAAGATTAATATGTAAAACCACTAATGCTCATGCAAGGCCTTTCCCGCTCAAATCCGTCTCCACCTTCACAACTATTGCATTTGTGGCTGATTGATGACGACGGGTACCCGTCACTAGCTCTAAAATCACTAGTTCTAAAGTCACTAGCCCGAATTATTTTACGTCTAGAACCTTCAGAGCAACTGACAGGGCCGTTCCAACACATGAGAGGGTGTAGGGGGTCACCGCCCCTCTTAATTGAACACGAGGGGGCGAATTATGTCTCCCCCTTACTTTCACCTCATTTTCGTTTTAAAATTACATTTTGTGATTTTTCCCCAGAATAACATAATGTGGAGATCCATCGTAAGGGAAAAATATGAACGATCACACCCAACGTAGTCATTTCTTTATGTCATTCGCTTCTCCCCCTCCTCTCCCCTTAACGCCCTATTTTCCCAACTTACAGAATAGTTAGCACGATCACGATGCAAATATTCCGACCACTTGAACAACAGCGCGCCAGCAACAGTATCTCCAATTAACAGTTAATAAGAGGGTCAAACAATACGTTCGCAAATAGTCGAGTGTCCAGGGGGCGATCAAATATCGCCTTGTATGGGTGCATTGCGTGTGGTTGCGCTGCATTGTAATTTTATACTCACGTCTAGAGGCAAGATTATTTCGCGCATTCAACTGGTAGCAGCTCAGACTTTACGACGTGTGCTGGCAGTCGTCAAATATGTATCAAAACAACTGTTGTCCGCTCACAGAAATGGCAGTGAAGTATACGCTATTGACATTCAGCCTGACCTAGAATCAAAACACGAAATAATCGTGCCTCTATGCCATAAGCGTTCAACTTGCTCTGCACTTGCGTTACGCTGAGTCGGTGCAAATAGCAGGTGGTGATACTTAATCGGCTCCAGACCTAGATATAAAGTGCTGACCAGTGTATATTTACTCTTTTACGGCCGTGGTGGTGCATGGAAAAATATACTTTGTGGCAGCTACAAAATGTTTTGTGAGTATTTAGAGGCCGTTCGGGATGAAGTGAGCACTCAAGAAAACCCTGTTGGAGTTCTATTTTCAGCCAATTCATATATTTCCGCGTGTAAGAGCTAACGACAGAAAATTTCTGGCCTCTCTGGACACGTCACTTGATGGTTGCGCGTCTAAGATATATCGTACAGTCTGTATAAATCCATACGGTTTGTTAAAAAGGTTTTTTTTAATTGTGTAAAATACAGTGATGTCGATTTTGGTCGCTTAGTTTCGATATTGTTGTATTTAAATAAGAAAATACGCGGAACTATTTTGCGTAATTTCGCTGCCAACCATACAAGCAGTGAAGCAACTAGAGTTAATGTTTAATTGTATGCAGCAACGGCTAGTGATATTTTTCAAAGGTTAAATTTTTTGTGCTCACTTTATCCCGAATGACCTATACTGTGCAACATTTGCTTTGCGGTTACTACAAAAACTTTTTGCCGGCAACACTAAAATACTGTGGTCACCAAAAAATTGTTTTGTCAGAATTCCTGCAAAATTGTTCCTTCAGTGTGTAGATATAACGTTGGTACTTTCATAAATCATTTATAACTTTAGGGCAAATGACGTTAAGGCTACTGTCCGGTGCCCAAGACGATTACGGATTCAAAACGTGGCCGACTAGTGCACATGCCAAAATACCGTCGCCAGAATGTTGGTAGTGTCTCGGACTCAACATTGCTATCCTCCTAACAAGTGGATACAGTAGCGTTGAACGTCAAAGATGCTACTGACCAATTAATAGAGACCTGAATAATTCGCGTTTTTCTTTCGGACACAAGCTGGAATTCCAACAACTGTAAGTTTGTACCGCTTTCGTAATTGGCTTTTGACTTTTTGACACCTCATGTAAGTCTCTGAGCCAATAATGTAAATGTAACTAACACAGATCTATAACACTTTAACAGCAAGCAGCTAATGAGCATCTGCTGTCTGCTTCAGTTCACAAACAAATATTCTTGCAGACTAGCCTACAGGCCAATGAACCCGAGAAATTTTCCGGTCGCTACGCAATTAATAATCTTATTTTTAAACTTACTGCATATTTGTATTTATTTATAATATTCCTGAAGCCACCGTCTGTTAGGACATGGTTTTTGTTTCTTAATAACGGATACTGTTAGAACACGGAAATATTTAGACGGCTGAAAATCATCGCTATATACTCACACAAGCACCTGAATTATTATGTGAGTAGAAGTAATATTACGTTTTAGAAATGAACACGTAGAATAGTTTTAATTTAATTTTAAATACAAACCTGGCATTGAAAATTAAAGTACATTATATTTAGACATGCGGGCAAAGGCTTCGTTAACCACAGCTTTTTTTTTGTTATCAATCAGTTTTTAGTGTAGACTGATACAAATGTTCCAACGTTTTTTTTTACGTTAACCTTTTCTTCTGACTGCATTTTCTAACAATGACAAGTTTTCAAGATACGTTAACTTTCGGCAGGTGGTCGTAATTTTCATACTTTACAAGGTTTCCAGGAAATCACGTATGTAGTGAGGCTATTAAATCCGAAAATTGCATGCATACCGTAGTACAAGGACATATTCTCTTCGAAGTTTATCGAGCTAGTTCTGCGACCGGTCATTTACTTCAACTTTTTTTTTTTTTTCGAACGCGCACAGGTGCGCGCACGTGGGAATTCATACGCACCCATATTAGCTGCATCTGTCCTTCTTGCACACAAAATTAGTAGAGATGATGGTATATCGCGGAAAAACTTGACTATTTGCTAGGCTTCAACATACGTTCAACTTATCAAAAGATTACTGGCTTTTCCATGTACGTGGAGCTACTGCCCTATTTGACTGAGCCAATAAGAATGCCGCTATTTCAATATTTAATGCATGTTATTGGTCTGCAGACAGCTACGTTGTGTCAGTGTTTTCAAGGATATGTTGACGCAAAACATTTTCGCGATATACCATCATCTCTAAAAATTAGTTCTGGAAACGCGCGTACTATCACGGACATGTGAGGGAATAAGAATCCCGATATTATAATATTTGATGTCTATTATTGGTCTGCAGACAGCTACGTTGTGTCGGACGTATATCACTCAGTCACCCATGTCTAGAGACGGGAAAAATTCGCGTGTTCACAGACCTGTATGCTAGCCTCCAAGAACATCTGTATATTCAAGCAGACATTATCTGCTCACTGGCTGCTCGATGACGTAGTGATATGGGCCTGCATTTAGTTGCTTCTGTACTATTGGCTAAGTGACTTACAGCAAGTGTCAAATAAGTCACGGGACAATTGTGAAAGTGGCACGAACTTACAGTTGCTGGAATTATAGCTTGGAGCCAAAAGAAAACGCGAATTTTTCAGGTCTCTACTCATGTCTCAAGAAACTGCATTGTTTTCAAGAGTATGTTGGCATAAAACATTTGCGCGATATGCTATCATCTCTAATGATGGTATATAGCGAAAATGTTTTGTGCCAACATACCCTTGAAAACACTGCAGTTTCTTGCAGCATGTGTGATTGGGTGATATACGTCTGACACAACGCAGCTGTCTGCAGACCTATAACAGACATCAAATATTACAATAGCGGGATTCTAATTGGCTCAGTCAAATAGGGCAACAGCTCCTAGTACATGTGAAAGCCGGTAATCTGAATGAACGTACGAAATCTAGCAAACAGTCAAATTTTATTACAGCGATAAATTATCATCTCTGGTGATGATTCGTAACCGGAGAAGGGGAAGAGATTGATCTGGTCGAGTACAAGCAACTAAATAGCGTGTAGGGAGAATCTAGAAAAAAAGGGTGGACCTAGGGGGCAAGCCCCTCCCGAGACTGTGGAAAAAAAAATTAAACGAAATTTATGCCAAGACGAATGTACTGAAAAATATTACCTCACACGTCTCATAAAGCTTTATAAAATACAAAGCAACATTAACAACGCAATCATTGTTGCACGAATTTGTGTTCCAACAATATAATAGTGATTTATAAACTAGGCAATACCAGATAGCAAATTATTTACTCCGGTAATATTAAATAAAACTTTCTATTTTCTAAGAATCGAAATTGTTTTGTGCAGTCTAGTTTGTTATGCATGAAATTTTAAGTACGTGTTTCAAGAACCAACGCAGACTCTTAAGGCCATGGTTAATTTCCTGTTTCTTCTGTATTCGCGATATTATTTTTATAGGTTGTTCGTGATCAAAGTGAGCACTAAACATTTAACCTTTGAAAAATATGTCACTAACCGTTACTGCGTATGATTCAACATTAACTCTAGCTGCCTTACTGCTTGTATGGTTGGCAGCGAAATAACGCAATATAGTTCCGTGTGTTTTCCTTTTTAAATTCGACAAAACTGAAACAAAATCAACTGAAATCGACTTAGTTGTATTTCATATATTAAAAAATTGCTTAAATCTAACTGTATGGATTCATACTGACTGTACAAATTATTTTACAAGCACAAACATCAAGTGACGTGTCCAGAGAGGTTAGATATTTCCTGGCGTTAGCGGATACGCGAGGAAAGATACGAACAGGCTGAAAATAGGACTTCAGCAGGGTTTTTTTGAGTGCTCACTTTATCCCGAACCACCTATAAGCTTAAACTAGAATAGATATCGAAAATCTATCTGGCAGATTAGTTGAAAATAGTATTATCCATTGTTGCTGACTTTATTAAAGGCAGTAATTACTATTGTTTGACCGAATTATGCAATTAACGAAATTCTGGTTGATTGACTTGTTAGTCGAAAACCGTGTAGTTATTTTCCTTGAGAAAAAGTAACATACATGGCAAAAAAAATTTTAAACAAAACTGCTCTGTTTAAAAAATAATAATCGCAAAAAAAAAACAGGGGAGGAGGGGGGGCTTAAAAATGCTCCTAATTTTTATATTACCACAAACGTTTTAATTTTTAAAGTATAATTTATCCTTAAAAACGGCACCATTCTTAAAGCGTTATATTGCAATTTTTGGCTTGGAAACTTCTGAAACAGCATCGTTTGCACTATGAAATAAAAAAAAAAGCCAAAACATTTCTAGTTACGATTAAATTATTTACTTGTCGCCACTTAAGTATTCTGATTACTGCAGAATTGTTTGGCAAGGTAAACTAAACTTTACATACATTTTCCACCGGTGAAGTAATCAGTATTGTTAATTTGTTTAGAAATTTTCAAATTTCATTTACCAAGAAAAAATATATGATACAAAATTAGGTTGTCGCAAGGAAATGCATGAATAAATGTCTGTTATAGAAGGCATAGGAAAACAATGTTGACATTGATGTTAACAACAAAATTGTGTGTTGTTCTATAATAGCAAGAAAAGTACTTAGGCCTGTAAAATATTAGACAAATTTTTGTGCTCAAACACTATTTTATTAATTTAAGAATGAATTTTCATTTTTATCTTAAGTGTTGATTTTATTTCTTGGTTAAAAAGAAACTATGTTTCTACAAAAATACGCCACATCCAGGCGAGATGTTATTTTTTCGCATTTAATTCGAGAACATTAATAATGCTATGAAAAATTGAACACTTTATAGGTTATTTTCTATCTTGAATAATTAACTCGTGCGTATTTTGAGAATTGTTTTATTTTAAGACCTAATTAACACGGTAAAAAAACAGTACGAATATCATTATATAGGCCTACACAAAAAAAATTACTTCACGTATTATTTCTTCTAATATCATCTTAGTTGCGGAACATTTTTCTTTTAAAAGAGGTGCACTTCCATGGTGTATCAAACGCGACCGTGTTTCCTCTATAAACGTGTATCAAAAAGAAACATTTAGAGGCTTGTAATTAAGAATTTAACCTCTCGTATGCAGCTAGGTCGGCGTGTACGTAACAAGACGAGATGTGCAAAATTCGGGTAAATGATGCCAGCAGAATTCGCAAAATGGTCTATGTAGGCTTGTCCAACGTCTCTCGTTGGACAATATCGTGTCCTTCCACGGAAAATGCTTCTGAACAATAAAACTTAAAATGTCACGGTAGTGTGACCAACTTCCTGTAAATCGGTCACACTGATGTGTTCAGGTTTGTTGATTATACTGTCCTACCCAATAATAACGCAGGTTTCGCAGGGAATATTAATAAGGGTCTCAGAGTGTAAACGGAAGTGGTCGAGGAATGTATTGAGAAATCACAATAGCATTCGCACAGAGTAATTTCGTAAAGAGAGTCGATATTAAGTTACACGGATCGATACTCACACGCAGGCTAGTAGCGACGGGTAGCAAGGGAGCCATTGCGGTCTCACGGAGCGCCCGGGATGGAGATAGTGATTCAGGTATTTTTTAAACTATTTATGAATGATTTTAAATAGTTTTCAAAGTCACTGTACAAAATATTCGTGTGTATTTTGTATATATAACCACATATGTGCACATTTTCGGGGAATAGATTCTTGCTTTGTTCGATAGAACAGAAAAGCGAGGGAAGAAACCCCTATGTTTACTTGGGACTCGAACGTCCTCAAAGCGGGCCTTACCGAACATTACTCTCCAATGAGAGTCCAGAATTTTGTCATTGCGCCACCTCGCTTGATAATAACTGGCAATATAAACCCCGTGTGTGCAGGATGAACATAAAATATGCGTTATAATGCATTGATTCTGCGTAAAATATGACTTTTTTTTTTTCAAAATTATTTAAGCTAAGTTCTTTGTGTTGCACAGCCAGGATGTTACCAAATTAACTTTGTTTGGTCACGTGAACAAATTCGATCATGTTTGGTTCCATACATTTGGAAGACTAGTCAGTCAACAACAAGTGGGTTGGGACATTTTCAAAATACCTTTAGGCATTTGATATGACAGTTATTGTTTTAAAATATTTAACGTCTTGCTTAAATATTGTACATGTAGACTAAACAATTTGAAGTAGTTTTCGTTTTGTGGTGTTATGCACCGTTTCACATAACTTTAGTAAAATTTGACAGTTTTGAGAGCATGACTTTTCAAGTATTGTACATGTATTATGCTATGTCAGTCAAAGTTTATAGTTTTAAAATGAACCAGAGATGCCACACTATTTATTATGCAAAATTTCTCTGGATTGTGACTCATATTACAAAATAGTAACTGTTATTGTCCATATAGCTGTCAAAATTTACTGAAGTGATACGAAACAATGTATACTGAGACGTAGCAAACAACATAAGCATAGAACAACAGATGAGTCGTACCTTATGGGCTTGGACCAGCGTTTCTCGGATTTCAAGAGAATTATTTTTCTTTAACCCAGACGAGAGCCAATAACGTAAGATTGCTCCGTAACTTTGTTGCAAACTGGTTTTACTGTATAAAGTATTTTTTCGAGCCCAGTGGCATAAAAATTTTAGCTAATTTTGTTCAGTATTACGGATTTTCGTTAATTAACTAATTATCTACCAACATGCAGTATTTTATCTCGACAAAATCAGAGTAGGCCTACGTAGTAAAAACAAGTTCTAAGAAAGAATCTGAAATAATCGCGTTTTCTTTCCTGTGCAAGATAAGATTTCAAACAAATATAAGTTCGTGCCGCTTTTGCAATTGGCCCTTGACTTATTTGATACCTAAATTATGGTCCTCAGCCGATACTAGAGAATGTACTAAACGCAGTCCAATCATGTGGCAAAACTGTGTCAGCGAGCAGCCAATTAGCAGATGCCATTTGCTTGAGTAAACAGATTTTCTTGGAGGCTAGCCTCCAGGTCAGTGAATCCATCAATTTTTCCAGCCTCTATTATAATAAAGTTAAGATACCGACCCTCGTTTAAGTTTTTAAAAATAATTATCGTACAAAATATAGAAATTCGGGCTTAAGCCCTTAAATCCTTTAAACCTGGTAGGTACATAGCGAGGCGGCGCAGCCGTAGAACACTGAACTGGCATTCAGGAAGACACCGGTTCGATTCACGGCCCAGTTAAAGATATTTAGTTTTTCCCATAGTTTTTAAAAATCAATAATATAGACCACGGCTGATTCCCTTACTGTTCCTCACTC
Organism: Medauroidea extradentata; assembly: GCA_003012365.1. Lineage (NCBI taxonomy): Eukaryota > Metazoa > Arthropoda > Insecta > Phasmatodea > Phasmatidae > Medauroidea > Medauroidea extradentata. The sequence goes on along the minus strand of PNEQ01082800.1, from coordinate 64,829 downwards.
ACATAGTCATTGCTTCTGCCTTAAATTAATTTACTGTCGAAGATACGTTAAGGTTGCTGCCTAAGCGGACGTATTTTTCCCGTTCGAGTCCAAGGGATGCGGAGAGTTAAGAGGAGTCCATAGAGGAAGTAAAGTATTCACGAGTGGACACGGCCATGTTAACCAACGAGCCACTAAAAAAGGGGCATCATTCACCGGCAACTTCGGAAACAAAAACTTTTAGTTTACAGGTTGGCGACAAAAATACGTTATCTAACCTCCTGTTCAAAATTGGGGAAAGTATAACATTGTACGCCCGTTCTGCACGTGAATAAACAGAATCACAATTAATTGTAGAACAGGGGTACCTCTTGATCTTCCCCATTATAAAATTTAACTAGAATTATTCCACAAAAACAATTTACGATTCGTAGCCATCACGAGCAGTCCGAGCAGCACGAGGTCGCTAGTCTCATGGTAGACAACTTAACCGACAAGTTATTGTAATTGAAAACGTGTATTACTGTAAATAAATAAAAATATAATATATACGCAATAAATGCTTGACACGCTAGTATCGTTGACCACCAAACATTGTCTTTATATTTCACATAATGTTTACTTTGTAATGTTGTCGGTGCATGATGCCCTTCAAATTAGGGGCCCTGGCCGCCCTATTCTGTGTCCACCCCGTGGAGGAGTCCTCGACTGGCGCATGGATGGCGTTGCAGCGTATCACGCGTATTCTTTTTTACGCAAAACCACTTAACTTATTCATATTATGTTTATCTACGAAAATAACACACTTGAATTCATGCTTCTATGTTTCCGAAAATTCAGCACGCTTGTTATAAACATGATTTTCGGACCTCTCAAAATGGCTAAAAACGGTTTTCTTTTTACACTGCTGTAACTCCGAAAATATTACCTGAATTCGTAAAGTGCAAAGCGAGAGGTATGCGTTGTCTATACTTCATACTACTTAAAAATTAAATGTTGTTTGTGGTCACCGCTTTAAGTCTCGTAGGAAAAAGACTACAAAGAAAACCTTGCATGCCAGTTCGGCGAGCTGCGAATAGACGCGATATGCTTCTCGTCAAGCGAGGAACACTGGCTCTTATCGCTACGCTGTTTCCTTGCGTCAAAGGTGAAAGACTCCTTTAAAAAGTAAATGTCAGATAAAATTTGTACATACAGAAAACATTTTCGTTAAAACGTGTTTACCGTCATTTTCGCACAATGCTGTTATTGTTTCTATGTAAAATTGTATCTTATTTTAAAAACAAAGGTACAATAATTGCAAACATATACAAGTGCTGTAACAATTTCGGTTAGTGAAAAGTCCCAACTTGTAGCAAACCCTCCGTTGAATATTGTATCCACTTTTAACGGTTCTGGTATACTTAACAGTGGCTTCTGTGTATAGAAACCTTTCATATACGAAATTAATCAACTTGTTCCAACCAACAATATATTTAAAAAGGTTGCATTAAAGGCAGTCAACTAACCAACGAAAAAAATTTATAGCGTGTGTTTCGGCCGGAACAGACTTTCGGTGATTGGATAACAACCGAAAGCCGTTTATAGATACGACCCTAAGTGTTATGTCGTAATATTTGCTATAAATGTGTTTTGTATTATTTATGGTATTACCAAGCTTGTGCGTATTAAATTTTGAATTATAAATCAATTTATAGCAAACACTTAACAAGTTAAGTGAAATTTTACGAGTTGGAATCAATTATGTGTACATTTCCGGAGAGAAAAACCAGTGATTTAAAGGTTAAGTAATATCTTGAAATGGTAGCCTCAATTTATTTAATTTTTATCAAAGCCACTTTTAATAATGTGTAATCAGACACAACGGACGTGACTTATGAATGAAGCGCACAGTCATTAAGGCTGAATGTTTCGCACTCACAAATTGTCTCATCGCATCTAAACGTAAAGCACTAAACTTACCTCAGTCCTCCCGTTGAGGACACCTCTTAAGCCCAATATACATACCAAGCCTGTATATCAGCTGTGAGATCTCTTAAGTTTGAACTCAATCCACGTTACATTGGTAGAACGAAAGAATTTAAAGGTTTGTTGAGGGTTACATAATAGTTGAAGGAGAACTAATTTGCCACCTGTGCGAAATGAATATTCACATTGGCGACCGGGCCAGCAGGTGTCCTCGCGATGAGACGGTATTTCTTCCCGGTGTGGTGCTGGTGGGGCGACGCGAGGTGGGGCGGCGTCCTGGGAGTATATAAGAACCTGCTGCCCTCCATATGTCACTCAGGCCCATCTCTAGCGAGTACTGGAACTCCAGCAGCGCTAGCATACTCTTTCCGCCATGAGGACCCTGGTGAGTAGAAACCCTCAACTTTTACTAAGTTTCTTCCTTCGTGGCAAATGTGCTTAAGGCCAAGATTTTTCGTTTATTTCCAACAACTGCAAATAACTAGTGTATTTTTTAACCGAAAGCTTTGAAAAAATTTGAATACAACACACAATTTTGCCAGAGCATTTTCTAAAATAATGTACTTTTTGCTAGCAAAAAAAATATTTAGCTTCATTTTGGCTTATTTTGACAAAAAAAAATATGTGATAATTCAGGGGCAAAAATCTAAAAATCTGTTTGGTGTGTTGCAACAGAAAATTCCGATACAAACGAAGATATATATATGCGTTAAAACCGTAAGAATGAATTTTTTATATACATATTCATTTATGTATAAAAAAATATTTTCGAAACCACTACAAAACTAAAGAGCGAGGCCTTAAAGCTGTTTTACATTTATAGCAAATACTTTTCGAGAAGCATACATTACTTCTGACATCGTTACTCCCATACAAAATAAAGTCATTCTATATTTTCCGCCTACTGGGATGTCAATAATTTTTATTTGTACCTGCTGTTCGTAGGACTTTTTCGAAGTAAAACTATATCCTCTAACATTAATAAGTCAGTAATTAAATTCCCTGAAGGCTGCGAAATGTAACAAAGTAGAATTATTATTGACTGTTATTAATATACTGTCGGATAGAAATTGTTGATAACACTCTCTGGAAAATAACATAGCGTGAAATATTTTTAAGAATTAAACGTTGAAGTTCAAAAATCATTGTGGGTTTTATTTGGCAAGTTATTATGCATATTCGAATTCTTCGTAATACACAATAAAATAATAGATCCGCCAAATATCCCTCAGAGGCGAGCTGGCAATGAAAAGTAATACTAAGCGCCCCTTAAGTTTCTTGAGGTAGAGGCGATAATTTATGCGAAGTCAGAGTCGGCATTGCCCTTAGCACTCCGTTATCTCGATGTATATTTAAATAAGGGCGAAAATGTCCGCTTCAGTTAGTTTTTCGTTAGAATAATGAACACTGTAGACAATTATTAGATATGGAAACTGCCACTGTAAGACATGAAGAACAATTATTGTTTATTGAATACTGTTCATGAGAAAAACAGTTATTTTAGCTTTTGTTTGCTGATCATGGAAAGTACTAAAAATTGTACCAGTATTAGCTTTTTTATACTCGAAACTTATTCGAGATCTGAATCAAAACTTTCTGCAGTTGCCTGCATCACTCGCATCGTAATGTAATATTTGGCAGTCCTGGTAGTAGATATAGATACATGTTTTTTAAGCTAAACATATACAAACACCAAACAACTTATTTTAAGTATAGTACGGATTATCCACAAATATTGTTTTTTTTTTGTAACTATCAAATAAAGTTGCCTAGTAATAACGTAATTTCAGTTTGCTAAAAGCTATGATAAGGCCATTATTTTTTAAAGAAAATACTCATTGAACCTAATAGCTGCCTAGAGAACACTACAGCATTATCAGTATTCCACTATAGCAAAATATAGTCTAAAATTTAAAAAAAATTGAGAATGTTCAAGTGTTTGTGCTTCTTATTCTGCACTTTATGACCAGTATTATCCGTTTCGTTCTAACCCTTAAAAAAAAAAAATATTTATGTAGTTTATTAATGTGTTTAGCTTAAGCAGATAATTGTAAACATTACAAAACACATACAAAGAAATAATAATACGGCAAATAAAGAAGTACCGTAAGAGTTAATAATATATTTATATGAGTAAAATGTATGAATGTGTAGAGAAGTAAACTGCAAGTACATTTAGAACCCTAATATTATCTTACTGATATGTACAGACAGTTTTCGCAACATTCCAATAGCTTCAGCTGGTGAACATACATGGTTGTAGAACATCAGAAAAACTCTGATTCTGAATAACATCTGAAGCATTTAATTTTCCAAAATTATTTCTTTATATTAAAGTGCGATGTGTGTTGCAGGTCGTACTGTTTGCCGTGGTGGCCACCACCGTTGCCAGTCCCTCCATCCTCGCCTACTCGCCGTACAGCATCTCAACCCAGTACCATGCCCAGGACGCCCTAGGACAGTACAGCTACGGCTACGCTGGCGGCCCGTCTGCCAAGAGCGAGGCCAAAACCTGGGACGGCGTCACCCGTGGTGGATACTCGTATGTGGACGCTGAGGGCAAGCTGCAGTCCGTCTCCTACACTGCCGACCCCATCAACGGTTTCCGAGTGGCTGCCACCAACCTGCCCAAGGCTCCTGCCCCCATCGAGTCTGCACCACTCGTAGCTCCTGAGCCTGTGAAGGACACCCCTGAGGTGGCTGCCGCCAAGGCTGCCCACCTGGCCCTTTTGGGCGCACCTGTACCCGCTCCCGCACCCGCGCCACTCGTGGCTCCCGAGCCAGTGAAGGATACCCCTGAGGTAGCTGCCGCCAAGGCAGAGCACCTGGCCGCCGTGGAGAGGGCAGCCATCGCCGCTGCTGCCGCCCCCGACGTGCCACTCTTGTACTCCGGACTGCCTCTGGGCGGAGGTTTCGCGTACTCCAGCGTGGCTCCCGAGCCCTGGCTGTACCGCAGATACTGGTGGTAACCTTTTTGTCTGGACATGCCCAACCCTGGTTTCTTCAAGTCTAATGGAAGATATGATACTCTATGATGTATTGTATTTTTGTATGTCATTTGTTAATGTTTGGCAATAAATATTTTTGCAACTTAAACCTGTATCTGAATATATTTTCTTGCTGTATTTTTTATAACAATGTTCCTCCACAATATATTGTTAGCAACACCAAACCCGTAGACGTGCCTGTCTACTACGAATACATACTTACGAAAACTATTCATTACGAGATGAAGAAAAAATTAACAATGGTGTGAAACAGTAGTGGGAGTCTCGTATTTGGTAGCTTGACCCAAAATGTAGTTTGTAAATTCATTCTATTAGTTTTACCTAATAGATTTAATATGTAATGTTATCTTCCTTACGAATGTGCGCTGATCAATTATAATGCATATGTATATATATATATATATATATATATATATATATATATATATATACATATATACACATAGTATTTTATTCATAATCCCTCATCTTGTGGACATGGTGACTGACATTCTAAAAAGCAAAATTGTTCCACAATGCAGTTTTACTATATTGTCTCATAAATTCTTTTGTCACTAGGCTTTAGTGAGGAGTCCCATAGCAGAAATATCAAGAATGAATAAATATTCATCAAATAATAGTTTGCTATACATTTCTTGAACAAACGTCATTTTCTCAAGAAATATTATTTAACATTTGATGTCAAAATGCCGACTAAAATAAATACATGATATGAGTAGACGAAGACCATTATTTGTTCAACATTCTCAAATTTGCATCTACGAGAAAGGCATACACAGATAATATGTCATCCAGCGTTGTTTTGCAATGAAAGTAAATTACAGCATGTTTCCGATTGGGTGCCCCTGCATTGCCGCAACCAGATTATACCTGGTATTTTACGTGTTGCCCACCTACCAGGCAATGAAAAACTTTATAAATTTAAATTCATTTCAAAATCCACGAAAGTGAACGGGTTAGTAATAATAACAGAAAATAGTTTTCGTAATTTTTAAGTACATAATAATAAATCGTGTATTAAGTAAAGACTTTTTTACACCACAGCAGTTATGGCGAAATATGTCAGAAACCTGACTTTCCGCGAAAGATTATTTGACGTAACATACTTTTCGATAGTCCAGTGAAACATGATCCTATTTTAAATACATTATTTAATTTCTGCATGAAACTAATGATGTCTGCTCAATTTTCATAGGACCGTAGCATTCTAAATTCGCTTAAGTTTTCAACATAACTGTAGTTATTCGGTAAAAGTTTATTTTAGGTAATCCTATAAGTTTAGTGAAAGTTTAACTTATTTTGCATCATGAGTTACTGCTTAGGCTAATTAGTTTATTTTTCAATTCACCTAAAATAGTGAGCAGTAATGACATCATTAGCAGTAATTCTGTCTTTGGCCGAACATTTAAATTTTATTAAATTGCTTCTAATTTACTTACATCATCTACCTTGAAAGCGGATAATATTTGTTTAAATTCTGATGATTGAGGAAGATTATTTGCCGTTAAATAATACGTATTCTGTATAACATTGTCTGAGTAGGGCCTATAAAGGTTATTGAAATACGTACTACAACCGAGAATACGGTATTTCAAATTACATACTAATATACAACATTTGTACATGTTTTCACACTTTTGTAACTCAAGAAAATGTAATGTATGTTGTCTCCCGACTTTAAATGACGTGTTCGCGTGTATGCTACAGCCAAGTCAAAGTAACTAAAATGTTACATAAGGAAATGAAATTTAATTTGTAAATAAATATTTAAATTTCCTTGTGTTTCAGTTTTAAAGACTTTATAATACTGATTTATCAATTCTACCCAGGTTTCACATTTGATTTAACCAAAGTTTTGAATGACTAAATTATATTTAATGAAATACAGTACTTTTTGTCGTGTAAATCAATAGCCACTATTAGTTTGTAAGTATGCAAAACAGCAAAACGGTATCATTTGCAACATCAGATTTTGTAACCGGAGCCCATAGTATAGATAAAGTAGTTACCCTGAGAACTTTGGACTTGATTCCAGTGTGCGCATGGCTAGAAATATGCAGAGTTAACATTGAATGGCGTGATATAGGTTCGGGATAAAGCGAGCACTCAAAAAATCCCGGCACAATTACTATTTTTAGCCGATTTGTAATATTCCTGCTACACGTAAACATAACCATTACCACGTGCTTTGATTTATATAGGCTTGTATAATGTTTAGGACCGAAAATTGTATCTACAATATGCACTCAATAAATAAACGGTGGTTGAATAATTTAAAGTATAATCAATAGTAGTTTTAGATACAAATACCTGCGAGTTTACGTCTATTTAAGGGGATTTCTGTGCATCGACTCAAGTTTACACGACACGCATTATGCCGCAACGGATGACGTAATGTGTGCACATTATATTTTAATTTGAAACACAAAATCCCCACTGACAAACACATGGCACGCACACGTTATTCAAGAACTTAAGTTACATTGCCATGCCAACGACGACGCACTTAACAGTTATAATGAACAACGTATTTTCTTAATTCGCAAAACAAAATAATTTATGATTCTTGGTTATGTAATTCAAACTACAAAGGCTTGAAATCGTAAAACGTAACAATTCGCAGAATACCAATAACTTCACAGCATTTGACAATTGTATTCATAAACGGTAATACTTTTGGGCGTGTTGTAAGAAGTGTTGATTCAAAATGAACGAAGACATTGGACGAACTTCTCTTTCTCCTAGCTTAGACGGCCATCTCTCGGTGGAATTTTGAACTACAGCTCCGCCGCGCGGAGAATGGCGAGCAGCATGCAGACGATCGAGCCGCAAGTGTAAGTTTGTGTTGGCGAATAACAGTCAATTTATAAAGTCAGTAGACACCGTAATACGATCATAAATAAAAGTTTAAAGCATTTTACAGACGCATAAGTAGACTTTATTTGATTTTACTTCAGTAATGTTGTATTTCAATAGGAAAATACTCGGAATTACATTCGGTACTTCGCTGCCAACCATACAAAGGCCGTTATTGTTAATGTAGAATTATATGCACTCGTGGCTAGTTATTTATTTTTAAAGGTTGAACATTCATTGCTCACTTTTATTTCTACTGGACTGCTGGACTAGCTCTTAAATTAGAACTCAAGCCAGTTGAATGTTACTTATTCCACTTTTGCAACAAACGGCACGTCTTCGAATAGTGTCCACGCACTTAAACGTCCAGTTATATGGATGAAGGAATTAACGAACAACTTTATAGCTCAGCGGGTTGCACATTTTTAAAGACTAAACTGTTAAAGATAATTAGTTAACCTTTCCTAGACGATAATGTGAGGTGAGTACTGAGCAGTGGCGGAATGCAAGGCTGTAAACGAACTTTTTTACATCAACCAACGGAGCAAATAGTATGCTGTGGTGCGGTGGAAAAAAAATCTTACAGTAAAACATTAAGTTTAGAGATGATGGTTTATCGCGGGAAAGCTTGACTGTTTGCTGGGTTTCAAAGCGCTTTCAGCTTATGAAAAAATTACTGGCTTTACCTTTTACGTAAAGCTGTTGTCATATTTGACTAAACCAATAAGAATTCCGCTATTGTAATATTTGATGCAAATTATTGGTCTACATACAGCAGCGTTGTGTCAGACGTATATCACCCAAAAATATACTTCACAAGAAACTACAGTGTTTTCAAGGGTATGTTGGGAAGAAAATTTCGCGATATATCATCATATCTAATTATGTTGTAACATAAATGATGTATGTTGACAAACCGCAAATAACTGAAAATTATACATACTATCTTTAATTTATATTCTTAAATTGTATTACCGATTTGGAACTCTATAAAACAGAGTATCAGCTAGTAACTTCATCAACGTGATGGTGGCAATTGACTCTTTTAAAAATTGCAGCATGAAAATACACAATTTAAACCAGAATAAAATGGAAAAACTCATATGGAACTATATTTATTATTAAAGTCGGTTTAAAAATTAGTATATCTATCGCCGTGCGAAAATATGAGAGATATTGCTGTCGAGAAGGACTTGTTGACGTGCCTAACATAATTGGAAATACTTAACTCTGGTTTTTCTGACCGACCAATTCGTTATAGCTATCCACTCACAACAGTTTCTGTCAACAGTGACACTAAATGTAATTACACTGTGGAAGTTTGAATTTGCATGATTTAAACCCTCATCTAATACAGCCCACCTCTTATGTGTAATTAATTTTGAATTCTATGCATATGTTATTCCTCTCTATGCGGTACTAAGTACACCTCTGCGACTACACATCCCATTATCTCGGCTGATATGAATATTGGCCACTTGCCGAGCATTGCATTGATGGACTATGAAATATAACGTTATTAGGTAGCAGCGCAGTGAGTGATTACTGTGTTAAATACCAGAAACTTAATTTAGTTTTCCCGCACATAACCTTACACATGAACTGTTTTCATGGTTGAATATTATCATAGCACTGACTTAATAGTTATATCTCCGTCATTATTATATGTAAAAAGCTAATAACCCAGTGCTTTTTTACTAATATTTGCGTGAAAAATATGAATCTTCATATCATTAGCATTTTTTCAGTTACGTCTTGGATATCAAATGGTATTCTGAACGAAGGAATCCAGTTTGGAAGTTAAGGAAACTATTGAAATCATCTGGTAAAGCTTCGTTGGTGAGTTTTCTCAGTAACAATTAGAAACGTCAACAAAAATTACTAATTGTGAGTTGTGAAAACTTGTTTCATTTATTCTTTATTTTGCACATTTACTGAGAACCGAGCTGGACTACATAGAGTAGTAGGTTAGGTGCCGGTCTGCGGTGTGAGAGGTCCTGGGTTCGAATCCCGGCTCAGGCATGGCTGTTGTACTGTCCCTTCACATGTGAAACTTAATATGCTTCTGTAGCTCCTTTCCATTGTCTTAGAAATTCGAGTTCTTTGACTCACCCGAGCACATAGAGATACAGACGATATAACACGCACTAATGTAAACTAATTGTTAGTATCTCCTTCGAAATACGTTGCTTCTGAAAGCTTATAAGACTTCTAAAAATAAAGAATAAAAAATAACTACATTTAGGGTTAGGAAAGGGGTTGCTGATTATGATTGTAAGAGTGGCTTCACTAGTGCGCATTTAATGAATTCAATAAGTGATGATCAAGGCACAGACTGTGTTTAAGGTCGTTAAAATGAACTGAACACTTTTAATAGGCTTATCAATATTTGAAAAAAAAATCACTGTCCGTTACTGCGCACGCATGTGTGTGTGTGTGTGTATATATATATATATATATATAATATTTATTACAATACTCATTTGTGCATAATGTAATATTCATTAAATTAATTACTGTACTTGATATACTGTAATTTAAAAGTTACTACTGTGCACATTATATATGAGTAAACATGTTATTTATTTATTACATCCTATGTCGTTTTCGAACCTTCAGAGTGGTTTCCAGACATGGGTTGTTTAGACCGAATGATTTTTCATGCGGAACAACATGTTGAAGTTTCTGTACAGAGTTATAGAACATCCTGTGAAAGCGAAACTAAAAATATGGGTGTCGCTACTATTCACGTTTCTTATTAAAACCAACTCTAGTTCCCAGGCAGGCAAGAACACTACGAATGGAATACAATGGTCTTTAAGCGCAGTTATCTCATCACTTACCGCTGGCCTCCGTGGCGTGGTTGGTAGCATACCGGCCTACGATGCGAGAGGTGTTGGGTTCGAATCCCGGTACGGGCATGGATGTTTGTATCGTTTTCTTGGGTTTAGTTAGTTCGTAAGCCGTCCTTCAGTACGCCAGAAAAGTGCATAAAACCAGGGGGACGTTAATAAACCCTCTAAAAAATATTATCATTTGCCGATAAGGAGAATACAGAGCTACTCGGTGTCCGAGTAAAACGTCGGCTTTCATTCATCTTGCAAAATAAGTTATTCAATAATAGTTTTTTACATTTAATATTGTGTGATTACACTTTAGTGTACATTAAGCATGCATGTGATAAAGAATTAATAAAATAAAAAAAATATATATATGCAGGAACGCTGTTTTGATTAATAAGTCCAAGGTATCTAAACATAAACATTATGTCTATGAAATATGCCTTCTTAAGGGGAACGCTGATGTGGCTGTTTAATTTCTGTGCAGAGGGTTAGAAATACACTTTTATTTTCAACTTTCAAACTACTGTACTTGCGCCCATGTACTTACCTATGAACTAAATGAAATAGTTAAAGAGTAGGATTATCGAGTAATCTCAAAACATCACGTGCATTGGAATGTGCACTTGTTTCCGTTGACATATATCACAAGGAATTGACCGGATAAATATAAACTAGGTATCGTTATAATAAGCAGGAATGCCGCTATTTCCTGAAAACAAAGTATGTGATCGGGATAAAACTGTTTTCCTTAGTGTACCAAAGATGTCTCAAATTTTCTAAATAAAATCTTTTATTTCTCGCCATTTAAAAAATACAAATATACACTGTTTATATTTTACAAACTTTTAGTTTGTAGCCCGTAACTTCTAATTAGAATGTAACTTAGTTCATTTCAGTAAGTGCGATCGTAAGTTTTCGTTCGGTCTATGCTGCCATAACCATGCCAACTTTGACGTTGACAAGCCATAATGGAAACATCCTAACGCATGCTAAAATATTCCATTTAAGGATCATGTAGTCACCAGCAACGCTAAAAAAACCAACAGTATTTTGAACCAATATGAAATTATGAATTTTCACGTTTGAGCAGCATTAAAAACCGATAGTTTCAGCTGCAACTAGGAAACACTGCTCGCCAGTTCAGCATCTTGCGCACAGGAGCGATGGGGCACTAGGCACACACGTCAGTGTCGCCCGTATCACTCCTTTGCGTTTGTGTCTCCTACGCGCAAAACAACTTCTGCAAAGCTACACTCATAAAAGAAAATTCACTTGCGAGAAGTGGAAGCTAAATCTAATATTAACTTAGATACACCATCACCCTGCGAATCCTTGGCTAAATTTAAGACGAAAAATTTAAGTGGCAAATTGCTGTATGATGATAGTTTACGTGTACAATGTGGCAACACTGCACGGAGAATATCCCATATTACGCTCCAATTCAGACATTAGTTTATGTTTGTTTCGTCACGTAAACGTAGAATCATGTTTGTACTGCTAGGGATTTTAACTTTCACCCAGAATATGAATGTCAGAACAGTATTACAGATTATAGTAAGATATCTGTGGAGCGCAAGAAGGGACTAACTACAGCGCTATGTTGCCACATTGTACATGTAAAATGTCATCGTACAACATTCTGCCACTGACTTTTTCCCTCCAACTTAACTTAGTTGTTTCAGGACATTCTGTATATGAAGATTGTGTTGGACATAATTTTTTTTTTACTCAATGAAGTACAAGAAACATCTGTGTTTACTGTAATACCAGGTAGTGTAGACTGTCATTCAAATACCGACGATGATCTGATAGCAGCTAGGAGTATCCATGTTAGCATACTTGAATCTGTATTAGTTATTCGTGAATGTATATATTCCAATGTCGGAGCAGGAGTATAAATAAAATTATTAAGAATGAATTCATTTGCATTCGAATTTGTTATGGCTATTACCATATCACGCGTGAATACTACAAGGTGAGTGAAAGCATACACTTAACGTGGATTGATTTACGCGTTCAAAACCATCAAGAGCAGCCGCGCGGTTCCTGGAACCAGAACCGGTACTGCCGACCACCGGCGCCATGTTTGGTGCGCACGTTCTTACTCTTCGTGTGTTCCTGGATACGTACTCTGAGATAATTGGCAGTATTGAGCCTCTTTTTTTATAAGACATGGTAGAGTAATAGCGCCTCATTTCAATCACAATAAAACTACCTGGAATAGGAGCATAGACTACATGTCAACTTAGAAACCCTAACACCAACCTTAATTAATGGTGTTCTGCAGAAAATATCCAATCCACAAACGTCAATAACAAACGAAAAAAATTCCTAAAGTTTAATGCATCAAAACTTCAGTATCTAAGGCCTTAAATACACGATGTTCAAAACCGTAACAGTTTACATACCATTCTCTGTTTTAGTAACCCTTCTCGCTATGGTAACAGAAAGTGTGTCTGAAATCTTCTACGTTTTGGGCATCGTGTATTTGGAGCCTTAGGCCCTAAATACACGATGCAACCAAAGTCAAACAGTGGTTGGGTTTCTGAAAACGAGAGTATATAAATTAACAAAATAACAAGTATGTTTTAGTAACAATTTTATGTTTACACGGTCTCTTTCTGCATAACACCGTTCTATTATGAAAGGAAATACATATGTGATTCAAGTACGTAAATACGAAAAAATTACGTTAATTTAATGAGACAGATTTCAACGACTAGTTGCTCTGTGTTGCATAACACGGGCGCCCACAGTGGATGAGTAAAGGTAGTTGGCAAGAGAGAGCAATTATTTTTCATTCCAAATCCTGCTAACTAATTTGTAAGAAAATCAGTTATGAAATAATTAATTTTAACTAAAAAAATAACGCCCACGTAATTTTTAGTTGCAACTACGCTGAAGTTACCTAGTTAATCAAACTTTAGTTTAATTTTAAATATATTTAGTTCAAAACGATACAAAAAAGGTTTCACAAGAAATACACAAATACAAACTATCTACACAAAAACTTTTGTCCACTATTTTAATAAGTATTAGCAGTTTATTTAATTTTTGTAATATTTGCTTGTGTATTTACCTCAGTATATTTATATGGTATTAATAAGAGTTTTGCATGAAAAGTAAACATTATAACAGTACTATTTTAATTGTACAATATTAAGTACATTTAGAAATGTAAGAATTAATTTTTTAAGTTAACATTCGCTGTTTCCTGTGTAAGCTAGATAAAACTAGAAATATACATACGTGTTTAAATTTGCTGGTTTTCGTCGCGTGTACTGAAATCCAACTGTTACAGACCTTAACTGCATAGTACAGCACAGTGTAGGCGATGAAGCGATAGAAACGCGTGATATTGACGCCCTTATAGTTTATTTTGCGTTTGTGTCCTGGTAACGTTGAAAGGTTTTTGTGCCAAGCACTCCTGATTATAGGGTCGTATTATTAAAATGTTGTTACATACTAAAGCATGTTTCCCTAACATTCACCACACGTAGTACAATACGCACCAGATAACCACGAAGGGTCCTGCTAGAACATCAGTTTATTTAAGTGAATGTATCGCATAGTGACCAGCATAGGAGTTTAATATAACTAGGCAGGTAATTTCAGCAACGTGACCACATTTTGTCGATCACGAAGTTTTCGCCAGCAAGCTATTTAGGGTTCGAAGGTAGAAGGAATAAAATAAATGTTTACATATTTTACATGGTTGATAAATACTTTTACTAAACATGAAGTCCACAGCACATATATAATTGTCATTACATTTATATTAAACATAATATTAATTTCGTACTTTTTTTCGATTTTTAAGATCTGTGCACTTAATTTCACATGGCTGTTATTTTAATTATGTGTACCGTTAACATTTATTTTTCTCGCGCCGATTCATAAGTTTCGCCTGCTAACTGCTGCCTATCTAACCGTAGTTTATCAAAAAGCGGCTCTCGTGACTTTTTGGACTCTTGAAAACTCTACTTACTGTTTGAACGCCTCAAGTTGAAACCTCGTGACTTATTATAACCGCTTCAATATGTCACAACAGTATTTTTTTCCGCAGCAGAATGCTTACTCAACAACATCCTGAAATAACTGAACGGTTTAAATGTTAGTAATTAAAACAGACCTCGAGAAGCAGAGCACTAATCTGCTGGCACCTGTGTGCCGCAAATATTAATTGAATGTTCTCGGTAGTGTCCTCGTGATGAAGCGGTACTTCTTCCCGGTGTGTCTGGAGGGGCGACACGAGGAGGGGCGGCGTCCTGGGTGTATATAAGAGCCTGCCGTCCTCCATACGTCGCTCAGGCACATCTCTAGCGAGTACTGGACCTCCAGCAGCGCTAGCACATCGTCTCTATCCGTCATGAGGACTCTGGTGAGTAGCAACCCCCTAAATTACTGCAGCATAGACAACCCGCTGTACACTCACTATAGTTATTTTCTGCAACAGCTATTAAAAATAGGTTACTACCGTGATAGGTAGAAGAGTAGGATTTAATATATCGTCAGCAGCGAATTAATTAGAGACGGGACTTGTGTCTCGAATAATCACGAACCGGGGGGGGGGGGGACACTGGCCGTGGTCTGTTGTGTGTAACTAAACAGCATTCGTCCAAGCTGATTTCGGTAAATCCCATAAAACAAATATCAAGACTTTCGGAATGCGAATAGAACACATGTTCTCCCGAATGCACCACTTTGCTCAGAGCATGACCGACATGCCTATGTGTACAAACAGAACAGTTATATACATATTTTACGATAATAAACAGCGTTGGTTTATGTACGTTCCTTATGAAGTTAAGGAGGAAGATATTAACGAATTTGGCACTGATTTGGTAAGATGTTTGAATGTTTGATTCAATGGGACTTGATGTTATGAAGGTATGGGTTTTATGAACATGCATATTAATAAACCCACACCCATACATTCTTACTGATTTGGTAGCTGTTTGATGTCGTCCTAGCTGTCGTGAAAGTAGTGTTAGCAAATTTTATCAGGTCACACGATGGCACACAGGTCTGACCGCGAGGCGGGTTGTTGGAACTACTAACAGGCAGTTAGGCTTTTAGATCAGTTTCACACTGAAGAATTTGTTAATTTGGTGATGATTGACTATTTGGTGTAAAGCCTATAAGAACCGTGATTATTAATGCACGATAATAAGACGAACGGTCGGCCACTATCTGTAATCTTAATAACTAGAGCTTTTACTTCTTCCCAATTCAGTCCTTTTTCGAGTATTTGCGTGGTAGACCCGAATTCATGCATGAAGGAATCATACCGGACGATGCTTTTTTTTCGTCGGGTTTTATTCCCACACCAATATTTCAGCGCTGCTCCACGTCCATCTGGTTTACCCTAAAAGGATCTCAAGGACTCACTGTTAAGAGCCGCAAGAACCGCACGAACACTTTCATTCACTCTATCACCCTATTTGAGGAACTCTCAGGTTACCGATCCAGCTGTTATGTTCAACACTGCTGAGAGATGTAGACAGAGAACCCTGCTCTCAATGGAAAGATGCAACACAGTTAGGATTTCTTCCAGCACATTATAATAGGCCAGAATGTGGATATGATCTAAAACAAAAGGACTCAATACTACGTTTGCGGCTGTCAAAGGCATACGATTATGCCATATGAATGCTAAGATTTCCGATTCTATGCACTACTTGTACATCGTTGTAAGGGGCTTCCCTTATTGTACATACCCTAGTTCATTGTCTAGGTGCCTATGAGTTAAGAGAATTTGTTGGCAAACCTACGAGGAGCCCTACAAATGGAGACCCATGGTGCAGTGCGTGAAAATTTGCAAGACTGTAACAGTTGTTATGTAGACTTGGGCCCTATTACACAGTAAATTACAACTTACAAGTTACTAATTATTAGTTGTAATAATTACTATTAAACTAACCTTTAGATAACAGTAACTGCTTGCATGATTACCCTTCCCAGTAGCCAAGTACAAAAGTGAAGTAGAGAGATTTGGTGAATGCTTCTACAGCGAGGTAAAACTGAGATCCCGAGAAAACTCGCAAGTCAAACGCAACGTACAGCATGTTGCCCACACGCAAAAAACAGAAGTAGCCTGCCGGAGATCATGCTGTGGGTGGCAAGTGGTCAGATAATAATAGTCCTGTGGTCCTCCCTAGCACAGTAGTGGCCATTGGAAGGACAAAGCGCTAGATTATGGACGGAAAAGAGTTACTTCAGGAAACTGCATCAGCTTTGTTATCAGGTAAAATACAAGAAAAAAATTGTAACTATGACTAGCGGAATATGCAGTGTCCGGAACCACAACCTTCCGAAAAGCAAAACAGGTTTAATATTGTACTAGCATTCCTCCCGCTGCACTTCCCGTGTGAATTACTTGTAAAAGATGACATTTACTTTTATTTAATTACCTCTTTGAACACCAGATTAGTAGTTCGGCCATCTCGTGTTAGGATAAGCAAGCTAACTGAGCTTACTTTGTAAGTGGCAAAGTAGGTGTAGCTGTCCATGTGAAAAACTGTCATAAGTCTTCTCCCTGCCACTCTTAAAGACTGCCCTGGGCCTTATTTATAGCCATAGAAAAACAGCCTTTGTATATAAGCGGGTATTCGAATGTTATAAGTATACGTGGTATGATGACTTATTTACCTCGAGCGCAACCATTGATGACTGTGCCCTTAATATGTAAAGTTTAAAGTTACTTAAAACTAAATAAAATATATTAGTCATTGGGCACATGAAGGTTGTACAACAATAGGTAACAATATAATAACAGAATGAGAACTCTTGTATAAATGATTTCTCTATGGCAGTACTCGCTTTTTCGAATCGTCGGTTTTGTAAATTTGACAACGACCAAGTTTTTCCCCCAGAGTTATTTTATCAGTATAAAACCTGATACAGTTATTCCTGGTATTTACGTAAGTATAATTCTAAAGGAAATAACACTTCGATATCTCAATTGGTTTGATACGTTATGCCATGGACTTACTAAATACAATAGTTGCGCCTTCAAGATGTATCGACGATTCATTGAAAAATCATTTCACCCAGTATCATCACTTTTCACAACATTATGTGTCAAAATGACTAAAAAATCACCACTTACTTTTCAATTTTCAGGTATTTAAGGAAGCATCGACATATAGTGTGTGTATATATATATATATATATATATATATATATATATATATATATATATATATATATATATACACACACACACACGCACACAGAAATCACAAGTGCAACAAACACCAGTTCTCTTAAGGTTCTAGGCACCTATGCATCTGCCCCATCTGCAACTCCGGTCGTAGAACTTAAATAAAACAACTTTATTTAGTAGTGCATTGTAAATTATGACATTCCTAAAAACAATTGCGCTCCTGTTCTGGGACTAGCATATTATAAAATTGTTTCACCTAACCAAGTTCTGTATTATATAAAGGAAAATGCAATGTTTTCCCAAGCATTTAAACTTTAATTTTGTTAATCGTGGAATGTCCTTAAACTTTATGATTTCTGTGTTGCAGGTCGTACTGTTTGCCGCGGTGGCCGCCGTTGTCGCCAGTCCCTCCATCCCCGCCTACTCGCCATACGGCATCTCAACCCAGTACCACGCCCAGGACGCTCTAGGACAGTACAGCTATGGCTACGCTGGTGGTCCGTCTGCCAAGAGCGAGGCCAAGACCTGGGACGGCGTCACCCGTGGTGGATACTCGTATGTAGACGCTGAGGGCAAGCTGCAGTCTGTCTCCTACACCGCTGACCCCATCAACGGTTTCCGAGTGGCCGCCACCAACCTGCCCAAGGCTCCTGCCCCCATCGAGTCTGCGCCACTCGTGGCTCCTGAGCCTGTGAAGGACACCCCTGAGGTGGCTGCGGCCAAGGCTGCCCACCTGGCCCTTCTGGGCGCACCCGCACCCATACCTGCACCCGCGCCACTCGTGGCTCCTGAGCCTGTGAAGGACACCCCTGAGGTAGCTGCAGCTAAGGCAGAACACCTGGCCGCCGTGGAGAGGGCAGCCATCGCCGCTGCTGCCGCCCCCGACGTGCCACTCTTGTACTCCGGACTGCCTCTGGGCGGAGGTTTCGCCTACTCCAGTGTGGCTCCCGAGCCGTGGCTGTACCGCAGATACTGGTGGTAACCCTCATGTCTGAACACGCCCAACCCTGGTATCTTTAAGTCTATATTAAATATATGACACTATGTGTGTTATTAGACTGTTTTTGGCTGTGTATTATTTAGCTTGTCGATAACAATTGGCACCAAATAAATTTATCGAGTCAAAATTGTTGGTTATTTTTTTGTAATGTGTTTCATGTATTGAATGTCATACCTGTACTTTTACTAAAAATATTTTGCACTGAAATTATATTACATTATTAACATTATTTTTTAAACCTAAAGCATTATAAGCTAAACAAATTTTTAAGAAAAAAATCAAACAATATAAAAAATATAATTCGCTGCAGCCATTATATGTAATTACTTTTTTAGTGGAGTAGAAAATTGTTGTGCTCTTAGAAACGTTTGCCTGTTTACCCTGGTCGTCCAATTGAAAACCGTGGAGCAAATATTTTGCATATACAACTAAGGGTAAAAAGTAAATCAAATTACATATTTTGAACATCTCTGTACATAAAAGAGTTCACTGGCGAACTGTCATAATAATGCAGTCCTCCTAACTGCTGAGCCTAGAAACGTAAAATGCTTTTGTATTGGTTCTATTTACGTCATAGGCGAGCACAGAGAAGGGATTTTTTTGAAGTTCGACCTCGGTGAAAAGGGATGAAATGTGTTCACTAAGATTCGTCTATGTATCTCATGCCCGACGGCCTATCGTCGTGACTTTTACATCGATGGGTCAGTCACAAAATGAATATTATCTAATTTCTGGATTTTCTGAAATGAAACATAAAGGGGTAAAAAGACATGGCATGTGTTTGAGATAAATTCTTCATTGATATCGAACCCGTCGACGTAAAGGGTTGTTTTTCGCTTTATGATGATGAGTAATTAAATGTATGAAAATAGATTTCAGGATTCTTTTTAAGTTCGAACGCTCAGGGCTGTGAAGGGCTGAAATACACTTTTAATGAATCGACGATTTAGCTTTGACTCGAAGGTTATTGTCGTGATTTTAACTTTAGTTCGCTATTTATACAGATGTTTAACATGTGATGGTAAGATTTTGCAAATCTTTTTTCTGACGGGATGAAAAGGCGTAAAATGTGTTTTTGGTTACCTCATGATGTCTACGTAACCAGCTGAGATATCGAGATGTTATTTACTTCAGAATGCTGCTCACATAAATACAAAAAAAAAAATGCTTTAGTTATATACTGATCAAATGAATCCAAACTACCAAAAAGGAAACATAGTCTTTGTAAATCTTTCAAAGCAAACGATCCGTAAAAGCAAGTACTACCACCGAGAAATAATTTATAGAAAGGCTAACATTCTGCAATTATATCGTAATGTATGTGCCCAGTGATAGAATATTTTATTTATTGAATTAATTAACTTTCGACTGTAGAAATTTAGGACACAGTCATTATTGGTTTGCCTGAATTAAAAAGTCATAATACCATATCATACCATCCGAATACTTTATATATGCGAGGTTTGTTTTACTATGATTTTAAGTAAGGCCCGGGACAGTGGTTAAGAGCGGTTGCAATGGACATCTGACATCTTTTCACATGGGCAGCTATAGCTACTTAGCCACTGTGTAGTATCCTCAACCTGCAGCTTGATTATCCTAACACTTGATGGCAGAAAAACTAATATGGCGTACAAAAAGGTCCTTTGATTGAAGTAAATTGTGCTGTTTTGAGTAATACACATGGGCAATACTGCAGCCGAACTGCTAGCCTGTATTATTAAAAAGGTTGTTCGTATTTTATGCGGTCCTATACCAGTCATTCGGTAGCGTAGAAATACTGATGAATTGTGCAAGCACTCTCGAAGATTTCTACAAATAAAATCGGGGAGGAGGAGAGCAAAATGAGGAAGATTGGCAGAACGGGATTCCCAAAAAAATTATAGAACAAACAACTTTGGTAAGTTGTGCTTGCGGCGGCGAAGGGTTTTTGCCAAAAAAAAAAACTTGATTTTCTGGGAAGGGGGTCAAAACAGGATAAAGGGGCAGAACAGTGTACCCAAAAAAAAAATGGTGAGATGTGCGTGCGCCCGCGAAGATTCTTACCAAATGAAGTTATACTTTGGGAAATGGAGAGGCAAAACTGGGTTTAGGGGCAGAACAGGGTGCCCAAAAATTTTGTGAAACAATTTTCCTTTACAAAAGTTTCTAAACCCTTAATATCATTTTGCTCTATTTGGCAATTTTAAAAACTTTTTTGCTTATGAAATAATATCACATTTAATTTAAAACTCCGCTAACGAAGTCGTTGGTATAAGCTAAATTAGCATGTTTCTTCATTGCAATTGTTAAATCATTTTAAACTATCAGTCGAGGTAATGCATAACCGATATTAATGATTAAAACTACTGGAGTTTTGGTGGTCAGACCGCTCGCCTCCGACCAAAGCGATCCGGGCTCGATACCCGGTGGAGTCAGTCGGTCCCTTGATTGTAATGTGTGAAAATCGTGCCGGACGATGCCACTGGTCGATGGGTCCTCTTGGATATCTCTCATTCATCTCCCTCTTCCTCAATTCTAAAGCTTCACCATGTAGGTACCATTATTTGGGATTGGAAGATGTCTACAGCAATAATTCTGCATCTCAGGTGAAATACCTTGACTGCCCGGTACCCTCCCAGTACGATATAATTTTCGAAATGACTGCAATGACATCTGACAGTTCTACTATTGTCCATTGAGCACATTCACTTTGTATACTAAGACTTTATACACTACCAACATCGCTTTATTTTCACTGGCGCATTTTGTGAGATAATACATTGTTTTACAGAAATTAACTATATTGGCCGTAGTTTCTTAAACGGCATCAACTACCTGTCAAATCAGTGAAATGATTTATCATATATACTATACCACTTTGTAAATTGCCATCACTGCTCTGGTGTTGATATATATATGTAACGGTTTTTTAGTTGTATTCTGTGAAAGAGGATAAGAAAACCCTCCTCGTAGTAGTTAGAGGTAACCAAACGATGCTGGTTTATGTAATACTGTTTATTAAAAGGCGAAAGTCTTTGAGATCAGGAGTATACATTCAAAGTGAGTCATTATGTTAACCAAGTAAATACTGCCTAATGCACATACATAACATATTAAGCAGTTTCAGAATAATTTAACAAATTGTGAGTGTATACCAGCATTAATAATTTCGCCAGTAGTCTAATATGCCATTAATAAGCCTGCAATACTTTTGCAATCATATAGTTACTGTACACAGAGACATTTTTAAAATTAATTCCATCAGTGGGAAAAACATTCTAATAGATCTACTGTATTGAGGAAACCTATGTTTTGTTTATCTAAATAAATTAAAGCACCAGTACTCACTCGCCACTTGCTAAATATTTCTTAAACCTCTTAAACATAGGGAAAAAGCTCAGAAAGTGGTTATTTTGAGTTAGGTCTTTAATGTAATGCATCTTTCGATGGTCTTTCTGATGGTAATACCAACATTTATTTAGCTTACCTGATACCTAAATTTTTTGACTTGATTCCGTACTGTTGTTATGTACTTTTTATATTTCTATGACAAAATTGAACACAATTATCATAGAATAACAGTATTGTCAACTGTTAATTCTATATATTTCAACATGAAAAGTGGTATTATGGTTGCAGTAAAAGTTTTAAACACCCGAATTTGTTTTATCAGTAAAGCTTCAAATTCCAATATCTCAAAACATTGTTTTTTTTTATTTGTACCCCTATTGTTCTAGAGGCGCGTTTTGTCCATTTTCTCTATGAATGTATACTTTACTTAATTTTGTTTTAACTGTCTATAATGTCCTTTTGAATAAATACATGTACGTATTATATATATACATATACATTTGAAATTTAATATATTGAACACTGTAATCCATACTAAGCCAACTCTGGTTTATCACAATCATATGGTCTAATTTTCAAATTACATGTCTTAATAAAACTTTACTGGTATAGTTAATTTGGTTGTCTTATCAAGGGGAAAACTCGCTACAAATTTAACTATGTACACTGAAATGTTAAAATAATGGATTTCTATGAACGTTCATGTATTACTTATATACTGGCACACAAGAATGTTTGAAATATTTTTGAATGTCCTGTGGGTGAATAACAAATATTTTACTAAACCAATATGCCAGCAGTGGATACAAATTACATTAATATCAATTTAATATTTCCAAATGTAGTCAGAGATCATCAAGTAATTTTTATACTTGTACCAATCCTCTAAACATTCTAATTTTTTTATTTCATACGAATAGCACTATTTATATTAATAACTGATAAGACAACATATTCATATCATAGAGGCTTAATAATGTAGAAGAAAAAATTGCACATAATTTGGTGTTTTATACAAATTTGGTTTCTATAAAGAATCCCCAGCCAATAGCAAAATGCATTATACATTTTAAATTTATTTCCGGACATTAATTAACTAACACTTATTTTCTCATTACTGTATGTAGATCAACAGGTTTTTTTTTTTTTTTGCTAAATATTTTAGCTCAATATTTCCGGTTCTTTACTCTATATTTGTAGATAGGTTAAGGCCTCGCTCTTTAGTTTTCCAGTGGTTTCGAAAAAATGTTATTTAAAGCAAACTAATACATATATCAAAATTCATTTTTACAGTTTTGACACGTATACATCATCGTTTGTATCTGAATTTTTCTGTTACAATACACCAAACGGATTTGTAAATTTTTACCCCTGAAATACCTCATATTTTGCTGTCAAAATAAGCCAAAATGTTAGCAAACGGTACGTTATTTTAAAGAAAACTTTCTGGCAAAATTGTGTACCGTACGACTGTTCACAGTCTCAAATATTTTCAATGCATTTGGTTAAAAAAATATTCGAGTTATTTGCAATTGTCTGAAATAAATTAAAGATCATGGCCTTACGCTTTAAATGTGATGGTTGAGCTGCGTCGTAGGGGTAGAGGTTGGGAAGGCCAGCTCAATTCACAGTGAGCCAATGGGTAAGCTTACTTGACCAATCACAGGAGCCCACTCCTCATTGGCCGAAAGGAAGGCCAATCAGAGCAGGTCACTTATCATTGGCTATGGTTCAGGCCAATCAAGGGAAAGGCCTTTTCTTATTGGTCAGTATTGTATTTTCAATTTTTTTATTTAATTTTCTTTTTCTAAATTTGTATTTATTTATTTTTATATTTTCTCTTGTAGGCAGTTGTGTCCTATACGATGCAACTCAATCTCGAAAGTCAAGATACTAACATCAACAATGACAGCGAAAGCCTGCAAACATCTTTAAATTTAACTTAGATTTTATTAATATTACTGTCCAAATGAACATCCGAACATTTTTAATAGAGTAAAATATTAATAACATTCATTCGGCAATATATTTCATTCGATACTGATTTTTTGTGCTGCTATACATTTCGAAGAATTATTTACTGTTAAAATACATTTTCATCAATTTTGTATCATGTTAATGCTAGAAATTTCTGAAAATGTTGCAGGCTTTCACCGTACATATAAGGATGGATGTCGAGTCATTCGCTCATCGCTCATAAGACCAGTAAATGTATTTTTTCTCTGATATTCGCTAAGATTAAAAACTTCTTGAATTTTTACAAAATAACTCTCACATTAATATATCCATTGTTACTAAATTAAACTCAAATTTTTTGGTACTGGAAAATACTGTTATGACAGTCACCTAAATTAATATAACTAATCGGAACCAGAACTATGATACTAGTTTTGAAACTCGATTGAAATGGACACAAAATATAATAAATCTAGTTTTTATTTGAAAAGAAAATCCAAACAGTTTACAATACATCATAGAGTATGTGTACAGTCTGACTTGAAAGATAAGGGACTAGGACTCAGGCAGTTACCACCAGGCACCATAGCGATAGAGAGGAAGACCATTGTACAAGAGTGGCACGTCGGGGGCGGCAGCGGCGGCGATGGCTGCTCTCTCCACGGCGGCCAGGTGCTCCGCCTTAGCGGCTGCCACCTCAGGGGTGTCCTTCACTGGCTCAGGAGCCACGAGTGGCGCAGGTGCGGATACAGCTGCTGCGCCCAGGAGAGCCAGGTGTTCCGCCTTGGCGGCAGCCACTTCAGGGGTGTCCTTCACAGGCTCAGGAGCCACGAGAGGCGCAGACTCGATAGGGGCGGGAGCCTTGGGCAGGTTGGTGGCGGCCACTCGGAAACCGTTGATGGGGTCGGCGGTGTAGGCGACGGACTGCAGCTTGCCTTCAGCATCTATGTACGAGTATCCACCACGGGTGACACCATCCCAGGTTTTGGCCTCGCTCTTGGCGGACGGGCCGCCAGCATAGCCGTAGCTGTACTGACCTAGGGCGTCCTGGGCATGGTACTGGGTTGAGATGCTGTACGGCGAGTAGGCGAGGTAGGAGGGCCTGGCGATGGCGGTGGCCACCGCGGCGAACAGTACGACCTTCAACAAATAAAATTGTACATGACATTTCTAAACTATTAGAAAAAAGTCTTACCTTAATCGTTTCACTGTATAAAATAAGGTATGTTTTTTCATCCATTTGTTACTCATGGTACATTGATCTGTGTATAAATACTAATTTAATACACTAAATTTGTGTTGCGTTGTTTTTATATTCAAATCACAGAAATCGTGTGTGTGTTTGTGTAATAATTTTTAAGTAATACAAAAGTATGCATTTCACTCATAATTGTGATCAATGATAAGAAAATCACCATAATGTGGGTGAGGTTGACAAGATGATGACCAAGAAATCTTTACAGAAATATTTTGTTTCTATTTAAGTCAACTCTCACTAAAAATTTATGTTAATTTGTTTATCTTTGTTAGTTCTATAATTTCACAATTGACATAATAATTAATTTAAGTTTATATTTACTGAAAATATTTTTTTAAATCTGTATTTCTAATAATTTTAAATTCCCACACTTAAGTAAGAGTGTTATTTTTTTATTTTATTGGTAAATTAATGGTTATATATTCAAAATTTATGATTTAGAGATATTTTCAATTTGTAATTATATTCTCTCCTGAAGAAGCATGTAGCTTCTAAACTAAAAATTATTTTTTATTCATCAGTGATATTGTTCAGAACTATGAGACAACCTAACAGTTGATATTAATTAAGGAGTAAATGTATCAATTTCACATTTTTTCTCGAAACAATTTTTTTTGAGTTGGCTGTTTTGTTTCATATGCATAACAACACGCTTACAGTCTGGTTTTATGTTCATATTTTGAAAACTGATAGTAGAAACCACGGTCGTAGAAGAACAGGTCTGGACACTCCCCTGGAAACTTGACACCCTTGTTGTTTGGCTGTAGTTCACCAAGTTACCGAGAATACTGTGTTTTATTGGCGCTGATGTTAGGGCGGTTGGGCTCAAACTCCGCCCACTTCCCTCTCACTTTTTATCAAAACGTATTTTTTATCAATTTATGAAATACTCCCTTCGCTCACAATCCTAAAGTATGGTTTCAGCAAACTTTATTTACTTTATACTTTAAACACTTGAAAAAAGTGGGCGGAGTTTGAGCTCGACCGCCCTGATAGTAGCGCCAAACACTCACACATTCACGGTAACTTGGTGAACTACAGCCAAACAACAAGGGAGTCAAGCAAAATATATTGGTAGACAGGCGAGTGTCCAGACCTGTACTTCTACGAGCGTGGTAGAAACTTATAAGGGAATTCTGAAAAGCATTACTTTGTTATTTGTTTAAGTACAGTTAAATCAAAATGTATTCAGGATTATCGCTTGTATAATTATTCGAGGAAAGCTTTAAAAGTTTAGTGAAATGAGTGAACCTTCAAAATATTTTCCCCATTGTGTGCAGTGTCAGTAAGATAAATCAACATTACATTTAATTTTGTATTCTATTGTATGTTAGATTGGGAAATTGATGTCGTTTAATTCGAATCGCCTTATTATATTATTACTAAGTTATTAGACTAGTGTTAGAATTTTTTATTATATAATTTAACTTAGAGATGTATTATGATCTAGCTTGGTAAATAATTTGTCTGAAAATGCTATGGCCCCAAAAATTATACATTTATTTTAATTAACAATGATTCTTAAAGCTCTTCGACTGAACATGTTGCTCCTAAATGCTACAATGTTATGTGCAAGGTAAACTACTTCGACAGACAAATAGTAATATTTATCTCTTTATGATAAGTGTTTCCGTGGTTTTTGCACACTGCACAAGACAGGAACGATAATCGCCGTCTTCTGGTTGCCAAGAAAAAAAAGTTATTAAGAAATAAAGCTTGTGATTTAAAAAACAAACTTGTGTAGCAAGTATAAAAAATTACATAATTTTTGGTAAACATTAAAAAAATTTCAAAAAAGTCTGTGTATAGGTTATACGATATCTGCTCCTTTTTAGGAATTAAAATTAAGGTTCGCAAAAGCAATGTAAACTGGCGCCCGTAGTCTTAGTATTTCCAGTTTAAGTTTATATATTTCGAAGCTAGAGGAAAATTGTGCAAATGTTGCGAGAAAAACCGTAATTTATACTATAAGGGCGCTTTCAGCACGGCATGCTAATCTAAACAGTTAAATACGCACAGAGGTTTTCAATGTTATGTTATAATAAAATACTGTTGTTACTCATCGATTACATGATACTGCAATACAGAAGTGTTATTGCGTAGCTGTCCCCATTAGTCTATTTGTTCAACGGACCAGTTACATTATTGTACAGGTATCGCAAAGCAGTGCGTTAGGACATCTATGCTTCGCTACTGTTCTAGTGGAAATTTCCGTCTTAAAAGTCACTTAAGTTTATAAGTTTGTTCTTATGACTATTAATGCCTACGTGCCTGATTACCAGCATATTTTTCAGCGCCGTCTCCAGGAACCGAATTTGTATTCGCCCTTTACTAGTTGATAGCTGAGATAAATTTCTAAACTAACATTTTGTAGTGTTAAAATTGGAACATTTCAGACATATCAGACTGAAATACAAGTCTAAAAATTACTTGGACAAAATATAACACCATGTCACTAAATATTTCCCCAGAACTGATGAAGTGTGTGATGGAGTGTGTACTGCGGGGTTATCTATGCTGCAGGAATAAGGGTGTTGCTGCTTACCAGAGTCCTCATGACGTATAGTGATGGTGGTCTAGCGCTGCTGTAGGTCCAGTACTCGCTAGAAATGTGCCTGAGTGACATACAGAGGACAGCAGGCTCTTATATACTCCCTGAACGCCGCCCCACCTCGTGTTGCCCCACCAGACACAGCGGGAAGAAACACCGCCTCATCGCGAGGACACTTGCTGGCCCGGCTAACAACGTGAATATTCATGCACAGGTGCCAAATGAGCTCCCTCCCGAGGACCAATTTAATTACAGACTTAAAAAAATGTGCCACTGCATTATTCCGTGGCATTGTGATGGCCTCGGTAAACTTATCCCGAGTGCATTTAGCGACAATTAAATAAAAGTTGCCTGCATTTTTCTTTTTGCCCAATTAACTTCATTCTCATTTCTTATGAATTCCTTCCATTTTTATTTCAAGGAAAATTGCCTTCACAATTCAGGTCACAATCTTGATTCACTTTGTTGCGCTGAAACTTATAAATGCAACTACGATAAATAGCTAATTAAATTAACGCAAGTCAATAGCACCGTACACATGTTTAATAACTCCGACTTTTAATTAATTTCACTATGTTGTGAAATAGCTCAATTTTCGGGCCTTGAAACTTAATACAAATAATCCCTGTCGTGTGATGAAATATTTTAAATTCTTTCAAAATTATTTGCGAAATGTAATTGGGTTCTAGGACTAATTTTAGTGTAGAGCTTAAATAAAAGAAATACCTTTTTCTAACAAGACATTTTATTGCTATATTCATGTTATCTGGGCCGCGACGGACAAGTGGTCAGACCACTCGCCTCGCTCGAAGACGATCCGGGTTCGATCCCCGGCGAGGTTGGTCCCGGATTTTCCGCATATGAAGAACGTGGCGGACGTTGCTGTTGACAGGTGGGCTGTCTCGGAGTACTTCCACTTCCCCCGCCCTTGCATTCCGCCGCTTCTCCATTTGTATGTCGGGCCTCATTTCACGTCACCCCTCATTCATCCCTTGTTCTCCAGGTTGAGGGTTATCGATGAGCTGCCACCCCATCCTGTAGACAGAATCATGATTGAAACTATGTGGAAGGGAACATCCCCCTGGACATAATCGTGATTTTCTTATGTCACGTTATCAGCACACTGACTTTCACTGAAGAAGTTGTTCCTTAGATTTCCTTATGACCATCCAAAAGCTATTAATATTAATAATCATGACTTTTCTAGGGGTAAGAAACCCAGAAATATGACTGACAAACATATGCGAATTGTAGACCCAGAAATAAGACTATACATTTAATATTTAACTTATTTTTCTCAGCATCATATATAAGAGGCACAAGAATTTTGTGTATTAATCTGGCAACAGTCTAGACTTCTAAGTCCTATACCCACACTGGCCAAAGTCAGATATCTATTGGCATCTAACCGTAACACGTGTTACCACCATGACTTGTTTCCTTATTTATCACTGGCTTGCAGTCGTCAAAGATGTGTTAAAACAGGTGTCGTCTTATCACAGAAGGAGTAGTGAAGTATACATTATTGGCATTCAACCTGACCTAGAATCAATACGCGAAATAATCTTGCCTCTAAAAATAAGATATTACTAATCAGCTTTTAGTAAAAAAACTTAACTATCTCTTAGTAGTAAAAACAAGTTTTAGCTTGAATACTCTGAGGTTTGCGTACTTATTCAAAGACGTCAATAAATAACGTTAAAGATAATATTGCAGTAACTGGCACACTGCGTTAGCATCAGCATGCAACAAAACTGCAGGTGATTTATGATCGTAGTATTTGAACAATGTTTATTTTTGTGTACTTAATATGTAGAGGAGTTAATAATATAAACGTTTTATTAATAACAGTTACTGTGAAATGAACTAAAATTAATACTTCCTTTAATCGTAATAATCTTTATAGAAGTCAATTTATTTCAAGCAAAACAACATTCGGGGTAAAAGTTTATCAATCCACTGTGTACGATTGACTTACGAGTTTTATCAAACGTGTCGTTTGATTGTGCAGTATTGCACAAAACCATGAAAATTATACATGGGAATCAACCCAAACGTTCGGTAGCAGGAAGTTTTATAAAATTATTGTTTCTCGAGCAGTGCTAATATTTTACGACGCAACGAAATTTTTTCTATAAATACGCCTTCAGTGCAGAACGATATTGTAAAGTAAATACTTTTCTTGACCACATTGTAAATTAAGTTTTTCAAATTATATGGAATAAAATATCAAAGAAGAAGCATTTCTCGGGAATCATGTATAGTGCGGAAAATATGACAGACATTTCGGTGTTTGAGGCCAGTTACCGAAGAAATGACTTCTTCGCAAAATAAGGTGTTTTAATAATGTGTTTAGTCATTTTTTTACCATGCTATATGCAACAAATAAGCAATGAGTAAAAATTAATTTCATACCATGAAAAATTAAACATGTATTCAAACATTTAACTTACGTCGTCCTGTTTCTTCTAATTATAATTGGTCGTTCAGTTTGCTACGTATCTCACGAACTAACGAACTGATGTCATCACAGGAAAATTTTTTAACTGTGTTTTATGATACGGAAGCAGCACTATGCCCCAGATATTATACTTATTGTCATTTTTGTTGTAGTTATTAAAATAAATAGTTGTCATTGTATTTAAGTTGTGCTATTTCGATTCATACGCTACCTGTAGGCACTTTCGTACCTAAAAATACACAATTTAATGTTCTAATAAATGTTAAATATTAAGAATGAGTTAAATATGTATGATAACACCTGAATTAAAATTTATGTATTATGTTTTCACTAAACGACGTAAACGTTAAAAAAAAACAGATATAATTTATTACAGAACCGTTGAAGTCTTAATGTACAATATGTTACACTGGTGTCATATAGAGTTGCATTTTATAACTGCGATGGATATACTGTCAGAAACTTCTGTTAATTCACTACTGTACATAAACAAACATTAGTGAGAATATTTTTCAGGAATTTGTAAAGTTTTATACCCCAATGACACAAGTATGTTTATCATTAAAAAATCAATAGTTACGTACTACCTCATTGCAAGTGTAGGAACGAAACGAGTACGACAGCAAAATTTTCTTGTACACAGATTTTATATGATTTAAAATATTGCTCATGATTTTTAGTGAGCTTTACTTTAAGTATTAAAAAATATATATTTTTGTAAGATATTACTTTAAAAATCATGCAATATTTTATTTTGACTGTCACTAATGGTTATTAGTAGGTCACTTCAACGCCTATTACAATTTAAATAAATGTAGACAGTTCTGGTTCGTGACTACCAACCAATAACTCACTGTCTGTATTACTGGTTTCATTTTCTGGATACAAGGCGGCGTGTCATTTGATATAGAAGGCAAGGGACAACGTTTACACAACCGTCATAATCTCGATGAGAAATCTCGAGAACTATAAATCTAATACAAGTGTTTATTATTATTTTTGGACTGTTGCCAGTGAGACCTGAGTACAATCTTATATATCCAGTTTTATAATACGCTTAGCGTTGAATAATTTTCTCATGAATTTTCCTTCTTTAATCACTATCACTGAAAATCATGATTAAAAATACCAATAGCCTTCATATAGACGACTTAGTCGAATTAAATACGTAACCTAAGACTTTCGAGTCGCTATACAACGTGTAGCTTAAAGACAGGTTACATTGTAGAGCATTAGCTAATGCGATGTCTGAATTGTAAAGTGTGAAGCATACATGGGTACCTTATAAAAACCTGTCATGTAATTGTAACTAGGAATATATAACCCGGCCGAAGCTAAGTTATCTATCCGAATTCAAATATTTAATAACAAGTTATATATTTTCTTTTCGAGAATGAACATTTTTCAGAAATATGCATACTTAAATATTACGAATAATTTTTAAAATTATGGAAAACTTGTCAAGTTTATTTTATGCAGAGACAATTACATGCATTGCTATATTTAAGATAGGCGACAGTAATCGCGTACTTTAAGAAAACAGGAATTAAAATTTTTAACAACAAATACAAATTGATATACCTGACATTCTTTTAACAACTTCGACGCCTTCAAAACCACGCGAAGAAAAACATGTTTATTACTATTCAGGAAGAATATTGCCGTTTACAATAATTCTGTCTTTAGACACGGGGAAATTTTTCTATCAATTCACGACCTTGGCGAAAAACATGACTCGCTTGAAACCTGCAGAGAGGAAACTTAACGACGTAAAACTAAACAGGTTTCACTCAATCTAATAAAAAAGCTTGGGTCATAAATTAATACTTTAATAATTAATTGAGACCTCTTTATTTTGTGAAGCCAAGATAGAAAAGCCATGAAAGGGCAGTCCTTAATTGCAGACTTTGCCAAATTTCGTGATACTTCCCTTTTAAACATATCAAAGATACTCGAATTCAGTGCCACAAATAACTCACACGAAGTGCCAGACTGGTAAAATGTTTGCTAACAAAGTATGCAAATAATATTTTTTTTCGGACTGTCCTACTTTAAAATGCTTATACTGACTTCCAAAATATGTTGTTTTTATGATGTTCTAGGTTTTAATTTATTTAACACTTCAATTAAAAGTAACGTTTCGAATCCCGTCTAGCCAGCGAAGAACATTCCTTTTTGAGAACTTGTATTTTGAATCGGAGCTTTGGACCAGTAAAATTATGTTAACGAGTTGCTTTTGTTTAGTTTACATATCACATGTAAATAAAGAACAACTGCACCAGAATACTAAAATAGTTCAATGTAACTGGATATAATACACATTAAGTAAGTCAAATTCTGCCACCGAATAAAAATCTACACCGATTACGTCTCAACGAAACAATTTGAATTATTTCATACTCTGAAAGCAAACATAATTTGATAGTGATTTTAAATTTCTTTATGTAAATACGACAATATCGATTTCCCTTAAGGCTGTATATGACGTAGATAACTTTTTCACGACTGTGTATAAATAAGTGAAATACTTATTTCTATTTTTATCTATTTTTTTTTTCAAAACCAATACATTTTAAAGAATATAATTTTTCGTATTCGTTGTCGACAGCTTTCATTAATTTGATTTGCAATTCAATGTTTCAACACGTTTGGATTTGGGGTTAATTTATGAAGCTATTACACAAATAGAAATTTAGAGCTATGATGAAAAAATAAGTCAAAATTTCTTTCGATCCCTAAATTTTCACATTTAATTAACCATAAAAATAATATTAAACACGTTACAATAAAAAAATGTATTACGTTAGCCCAGGATGTAAACAGGAGAATTGAAAGAACTCTGCTATCAACACTGTAAATGGCATTTGCTTGGAATCAAAATTGGGTGTTTGGCTGTATCATATTAGGCTGAATCTGTATCTGACGACACCAATATGATCTACGAAAGGAAGCAGCTTTCTGAAAACAATGGTTACATTCACTAATTTGAATCAGCTTTAAATACTCTGAAAAAAAAAATGCAATTGAACAAACAAAACCCCAAACAACATTGAATATTGAAGGTCTCCATATGTTAGATAACGGAGAAGTTTGTGTGGATGCTGTTGATAGTATATCTAGCTCTGAGGAGCCAGGCAGTCATTCTTTTCTTAAGTGGAAATGAAGAAAAAAAAAGATTCTGACGATTTTAAACAGCACTCTTGATTGTTTGCAGTAAGCCTAAATAGATCAAACTTTAATGTAGGTTTGTATTTACATAACTCTGTTCCAGAAAACAAATCAAGTTGCGTTGTTGTAAAACGTTTACTTTCAAATTATTTCAATAGATCATGGCCATGAAACTATGTGATGATGTTCACCAGTTGGTCTGGAAGTAACATTCTTGATGTCAAGTTTGCTGGATTTGACTAAAATTTCCTGACTCTAGTTTTTCTGTCGAGTTTTTTCCGACCCAATCTTCCTTTCTCGTTTGTTTATTGCGAAGTCTTAACGGCATATTTTAAGGACAATTTGATGCGCTGCGCTGTTCATCTTGCATTTCACACTATTGAATGTTAAAAATTTACTACTTTTTCATATGTCCATCTCGTACGTAGATACCGCAGAATTTCTTGAAGAGACCCTAGATTAAAAAACTGCGTACACTGAAGTAAAGTGTACGTAATAGTTTATTAGACAATCATTTCATAAAATCTAAGCCATTAACAAAACCGCAGGGAAACAAGGATCAAATTGCAGCCATTCCAGTCCAGTGTGAAAGTTGGTCAGTAATCAATTAACAAAACGCGTAGACTGTATCACGTACACGAAGGAATGCTGTGCCAAGTAAGTCTACAGGTCAACCGCCTGATGTTTTGTACCAATTCGTATGTCACCTGGTTTTGTTCCAAATGGACAGCAAGTGCATTCACGTTCGCACACGTTATCACACGTTCTTCTGGACTTACTATTTTAAACAATTAAACACTTACGCTATTCATATTTACCGATTGTAATTGCGATCTATTACCGTTTCGTGAAGAATAATAAATGTACATCATCTTTGTTTCTGAGGGAAGCTAAAATAATATTTTATTTGCATAGTGGAGTGATTATGTAAAGGAATGGTGACAATGTTAACTATGTTAGAAGAGAGAAAGCGATTATGACGCCAATGAATCAAACATATTACCAAAAATAATTGCCAAATGGAAGGCAAGTTGAGATAATTTCAAAATATTGAAATACACAGTCTTCATACTTTATTCATAACATACAAGCTATGAGAATGGACGAAGCCCTTGGAATACCGTTTAATACAGTTATCTTATCTAAATTTGGCAACTTGTGAATCGTATTATGTAGCACACAGCTGTATTAATCCACATACAAACTTGACTAGGAGCACGGCAGCGTCTTCTCTCTAACTCACTTGCTCAGTGACTAAGAGCCTGCATCGCACATGCATGTACAGTACTTACACTCTCATACTCTCTCAACATTTGGAACATCAATCTCTGTGTTCTTATCAAGAACGAGTGCGTGGGAGTTTACTTTACTGGATATCTTGAACACGTCCTAGAAAAAAAGTATTGTCGTACAAACACTGTGCCAGTCACAGAAATATCAACGGTTTCTGTCGTAGGAGCAAACACCAGCAGAATCTGTAACACATATATCATTTAGATCTGTTCGATTATACCAGTTAACGTAAAATTAGCTGTTTCGACAGCATCCTCTTACTACGTGTCCAAGAGCCGTCGAAAGAAAATCATGTCATTGTATGTCATACGTCAACGAGCCAGTTTACAAACTTTATGATTTCCTAATGCGTGTTAGAAACGTGATGGTTAGTGAATAACCAGAAATTAAAATTTTCTTTATGAAAGTTACTGAAGAATAAATTCAATTTCCATTGAAAAACACCACACTGTACATGTAATATTGATCACGAAAATAAGTTTGTGAAAGTGAACATGACACCATGTTGCTACGCACTCCAATGTTACAGAGTAATATATCTAACGGCCATGTTCTAATTCTGTAGGCATAAGGACGGGTAAATTTTGCTTCTGAGGCTCCTTAAAAGGAAAGAAATGAATAGGTACAGCCTATAAAGCTTGTCAGAATAAATGACTGCATAAGTCAGGAGATAAACGATCCTCTTAACTGCAGTCTGATTCATACACTCGTTACAGTAGCCGTGAATTTACATAGCTGTTTGTAGAAAAAATCAGCGTACTTTTAAATTAGCAAATGACTGTCTTTAATAACAATATTATATGTGACCTGACCGTTTCCTTGGGTTTTATTAGTACCGCAAGGACCTCCTTGAGGCTAATGCAAACTCTAGGATAACCTTCTTACATTTTTCACTTCAATTAAAAATGGTTTCTCAACTCATAGTAAAAGGCGGTGGTAAAATTATAATACATACCCTATAGAAAAAATTTTACTGTTTTAGGCTACATTGCTTATAGATTCATTTTTTATTGCGATAGTGAGATTTTTTACTTAACGGTTGCTGCCTTAACACATTTTTGTCTACAACGTAAAACATACTACTGATGTACAGTTTAATAAAAGAAGGTCTTAAGAACTACGTGGATAGCTCCACACAAGAACATTAATCGAATAATATAATGTGATAAACCTCCTAAAATATTTCCTCAAGATATCTCGGATTGTAAATAAGTGGAAATACTAAATAAAAATTATTAAAAAAACTCAACTTTTAAAATTTTTTGTGATGACTATATTTATTGCCTAAAAATACATATGGCATAATGCGTTTAAAAACTTTGAATATCTATAGCAAACATTGTAAAAGAAACCTGACACTGAAAGGGTTAAAATATTTGCACAGAAATAAAGTTAGTAAAGACATCTTTAACGGACATCTGGTTAGTCTCGTTCTTGATGCAATTCGCTTGTTTATTTTAGCAAATACTGCGTGTATTTTGATTGTTTTCGGATATTGTGCATTTATCAAAGAGATGGTCGAGAAAATCATTTCTCGTGGAATTATATATTTTTCTCGAGAAATGACTTAGTAAGCATACAATAACTTATGTGCAGCACAATATTACGTAATTCATTCGCAATATCCCGCTGGTCAGTGAGAACAACATATTTAAAGCATCATTATGTTTACCTTTAGATTTATAAAAAAAAAATTATGCATGTCAATACCGAGATGTGGGTAGAAAGCTTTCCTGCCTAGAAGAATAACTGACCACATAATGATAGCATGTAAACATTTTTTAATTCTACACGCATCTAGGAGTCTGAATAACAGGTTCTAAAATGGCCTTCCTCAACCTCAAGACTTTCCTTTCCATGAAAATTACAGAATCCTGCTCGTTTACATGACAAACACATGCTCGCGTGAGAGCGAGTCATTTGGAATTGATATTGACTGTAACTCTACATAATACGACATATGAAAGAAGATGTATACATGACGCATCGAAGTTACTCGGCACTTATGTTCCTGGTAATTGCTGGAACGAGCGCGCAGAAGAACTTGTTCCTTGTAAAGAACCGTTGTTTCAATTTTTTTAGGTGGTCTAAATTTTAACAAAAAACTTGCACCGGAGCAGCTTTTCTTCATTGGTTTCCTGAACACAAATATTCGGGTTGTTTACACGCCCATTACAAAACCGCCCAGTAAACAAAAAATAACGGCAGCGATCGTTAAGAATATTCCGAACACTGTCTGACGTGATTATTATTTCCTCACTTCCCTACTTGCGCTCTTCGAAACCCACACATTTCTTAACAAGCAGAAACAGAAATTATCTGTTGTAATGAACTAAATTTTTAGAAAAGTCATTGAGTACAGTCACTATCAAATTTCACTTTTATGTTTTTTACAATATTATTAGCGTTGGTTTGTTTCGTCTTCGATAATGAGAACTACGAAATTCTTGCTGTAGACAAGAATAAACAGACAAC
This sequence comes from Medauroidea extradentata, assembly GCA_003012365.1. Lineage (NCBI taxonomy): Eukaryota > Metazoa > Arthropoda > Insecta > Phasmatodea > Phasmatidae > Medauroidea > Medauroidea extradentata. The sequence goes on along the minus strand of PNEQ01082800.1, from coordinate 27,512 downwards.
AATTTTTGTTCATTCACAAAGTAGTCTTAAGTGGTGGTTATCGTTTAGTATTTTTTCAGAAATGAAATTATGTGTAGTAGTTTGGTGCTCGACATAGAAGGGAATCAAAATTTTATTTCGGCAAATGTACGACTAGAATGTGTGTGTATGTATACACAGGATGTTGCGAAATTCCATGTCAATATTCTAGAGAAACAATCCTCACGTGTAGAGGAACAAAAAGTGTTATGTGAACACAGGTCCAAAACGGCACCATTCCTGCGCTACAGTTGGCATACATGACGTATGGTTGATAGCGCGCTGGCAGAATCATGTTGCTGTGTCACAGTTGTTCCTACTGTCTGTGTGTAAGTGGCGTAGTGTGTGGCATAGTAACATGTTATGTTCTGCTGTAATGATGCCCCGACGTCGGACCCGAAGAACTCAACGCTGGCTTTACGACACCACCTTCCTATCTATATCCCTTTATAAAAACACGAAATACATTCACACTGCGTTACTGGCGATGAACAATTTTACATGACACGTGTAGCGCCCTCAGACGTACCGAACTCTAAGTATAAAATGCATTAACTTAAGCTCAAGGACATGACGAAATTTCAACCTAAATAATTAACCTGGTCCTTCACTTTATTTTCGCACCCTTAAAAAATATAATTAACATATCTTTAAAGACCGGCGAATTTCCAAACACATGGAAAATGGCTTTAGTTAAACCCATACCCAAAATACCGTCACCAATGACGTATCAGGATTTCCGGCCTATCAGCATTTTACCTGCATTATCTAAAACTATTGAACACATAGTTCGCTTGCAAATAAACAACTATCTTGAGAAAATAAATATGCTGGACCAATACCAGTCGGGATTTAGACAAGGACACAGGACATGGTACAGCATTGATTCAAGTGACTGACGACATAAAATATAACATGGACAAAATAAATCTGACAATACAAACTCTCTTAGACTTTAGCAAGGCTTTTGACTCTGTGGATCATGAGATACTATTTGCAAAACTCAAGTCATTATTCAACTTTTCAGAAACCAGTTTAAAGTGGGTGAGGAGCTTATATGGTAGGGAACAATGTGTGATAGTTGGTAACTGCAAATCACGGTGGCTAAAAACACAATCAGATGTTCCACAAGGCTCCATACTTGGCCCGTTACTTTTTTCGTTGTTCATTAACGATGTACCGCGACATTTATAAAACTGCCAGTACCATCTTTATGCTGATGGCTTTCAGATTTATTTGCCATTTAATTTGTGTGAATCTCTCGCGCATTCAAAATTTGTCAGAAATGCATGGTATATTACTTAACCCGCAAAAAACGCAGTGTATCATTATTGGCTCGAGACAGTTGCTCTGTCAAATAAAATAGACCCGGTTACTGGACGTTTTACTAAACAATGTCTCCATACCTCTCTCTCTCTAACTCCGTAAAAAAATTGGCTTTGTTATGGATGAAACATTTTCTTGGAAAGAACATGTGAAGCTTATATGTAAAAAAATGTGCAATACTCCACACGTTAAAAAGAGTTAAACATTTCATACCACAGAAAACGTTGAAACTTTTAGCCGAAATGCTTATTACTCCTATAATTGACTACGCGGATATAGTTTACATTGATTTATCCGAAGAATTAAATACCAAAATACAAAGAATTCAAAATTCTTCCATCCGACTCATTTTTAAACTGAAACATAAAGACCACGTATCTAAATAACGGAATAAACTTAATTGGCTTGATTTAAAGAAATGTTGTGCAGTACATGTTGCGACACTTCTTAAATAATTATTGAGGACAGGGCGCCCGGAGTATCTTTCAAAAAGATTCGCTTTCCTGTACACAAACGCTCACAGCTAAAATACAAGGGCAAAAATAAAAAAATAAAAAATTGTATTTTCCTCAGCACAGATCCTTCTACGGGACGTCTTTTGCTGTAATAGCCACGATAATTTGGAATGATCTTCCGCAGTCAGCTAGAGATGCTTTAACTAATATACCATTTAAATCCATAATAACAGAATACATAAATCTGAAATAATTCTTCCCTTTACTCCCATCCATATTGTGTAGTATTAATTCAATACTTACACGAGTATAGAACAGTAACCAAACAAATACCGGTTAACATTTTTTTAAGCATACAACTTTTAAATAATTCAATAGCATGTGAATTTGGTTACAAAGGCTCTTTAGATGTATGTATGTACGTGTGCAATATTGATGACATTGAAACTGTATGTGTGCCGATATATATGTATGTGTGTATATGTATGAAGGTATATATATATATATATATATATATATATATATATATATATATATATACACATATATATATTACGGCTGTGAATGAGGTACATTGACTTGTATAAATATGATCTGGTTTAATGAGTATCTCTAATTTTTGTGTATAAGTGAATGTGTTTTTAACTGCAAACAAGATGTCTGTATAGTTTTTTTTTATAGAGTCAAACTAATTCTAAAGCGTACATTTATTAGAGGGTTCTATAGACGATTTGCGTGTGAATGTTAATGGTTTTGAAAATGTATGTGTGCAGACGTATTTTTACAGGGATGAATGTGATACATTAACTCGGAAAATGTGATCTTAATTAAATTAAATAAATTTTTGTGGATGTGTGAATGCCTATTAACATACAAAATAGCTACTGTGTCCAAAGTTTTATTTTATTTCATCCTTTGTATACAGAGTCAAAATGTTTTGAATCCAGTGTATAAAATTGTTACTTGCGCTTAAACTTCGTGATGTAATTATTAATTAACGTCTTAGTGTGACTCCATTAATTATGAATAGCTGGGATCTTTGTAGTCCTATTCGAGTGAATGAGTATTTTATCTGTTATGTATTTTCTTTCAGTGTTTTAATTTTTTTGTAGTTAAGGTTTGACTAATTTAAGTTCATATGGTTAAATCATCTAATTTCATTTAAATTTCAAAAACTGTTAAACAAAAGTTCTACTTGTTATTAGTTGTACGCACCTTATGTTTAATAATATTCAAAACTGTATGTAATTTAAGTGGTTAAGTGTAAGAAAAGGTAAAATGCCTTAACTTCGCCACATTAGTATTAAAGACGTTATATTATTATTAATACCATATTATATATGCATACATACACACACGCGCGTGCGCTAGCTGTCCCGTTGCGGCTTCGCTTGCGTGTAATATAGCACAGAGTAATTAACTTTTAAACACGTATTAATTTATGGTGTTACTATATTCTCTGTATCTCTTTATCAATTTAAAAAGTATGTCTTTGCTGAGCAATTCTCTGATCTTCTACTCAAAATTGGCGATGGGTCATATCCTGAATCTGTTGAACAGATATTCATACCTGCAAGTCTAGGAAGAGTAGTCATGAAAATTGCTGATCGCTTAGAAAATGTATATCATTATATATCCTACATTAGTGAGAAGCCCATTGACTGGCTGTGCGAACGTGCAATTCTGACATCAAAGGACAACAGGGCCGATGAAATTAATGACATATTGCTGAAAAAGAAAAACGATCAATCAGCACACCAAGCTAGAAGTACGTAATGAAACAGAAAACATCCCCAAATGATGTTCGAAAGCAAAGAAATGAAATATTAAGTTATCTACTAAACACGGTTCATAGACCGTGCCACAGAACCAGGAGGTTAGTGTTAGCTGTTAAATAACGAAGCGAAATCGCTTGTGTGCAATTGTTTTTATTTCAAAACATAGATCGAGCAAGTACGTCCTTTAAAAGGCACATTATATGTCCCTGTTTATATCCAAAATTTTAAGCATTAGTTATACAACATCACAAAAATTATAAATACTTCGCTCTACGAATTTTTACAAAGGTTAGGCCTACTTGTTCTTGGTTGTTAATGGTTTGCTATTTTTGTGTAAAGATTAGTGCAATACATTTATTTTGCATCAAAATCATTGCGCAACCATGGATTTAACGAAATACTGTACTCAAAAGGGTTACATGTCCTAAGAATACAAATAGCTTCTGTACAGCTTACTAATATTATAACATTAAACATAGGAACAACCTTACAAGCGTCTTCACTTTTCACCTGCCCTTTTAAGCACTCCACCACATTTCCATCTATAGTTTCCTTCATCCTCACCCTCCCTTCATTGCCTTCTACACTTACCCTTCAGCCATCTTGCAGCCCTTCTCTGAACCTTCTCCAGTTACAGTAACTCCCCTCCCTTATAAGAATCCCATTCTGCTGGTATGTATTGCAGCACTAAGTGTGCCACTGATGTGTATGCATTCTTCACCCCACCACTGAACCTTTTCATGATTCTTCACAGCATTCCCAGAGCCCTTCTCCCTTAGAAACAACCCTGTAACTTTCATTTCCATCCAAGGTATTTTCGTAACACAACCATAAGTAGGCCTACTTGTATTCTGTCCCTTTCCTATCTCCTGTCCCTAGGACTTTTTGTAACACATCCATAAGTAGGCCTACTTGTATTCTGCCCCCTTTCCTACCTCCTGCCTCAATGGGTTTTTGTAACCCATCCATAAGTAGACCTACTCGTATTCTGTCCCCTTTCCTACCGCCTGCCCCAATGGCTTTTTGTAACACAACCATAAGTAGGCCTGCTTGTATTCTATCCCCTTTCCTACCTCCTGCCCCAATGGCTTTTTGTAACACAACCACAAGTAGGCCTACTTGTATTCTGTCCCCTTTCCTACCTCCTGCCCCAATGGCTTACTGTAACCCACCCATAAGTAGGCCTACTTGTATTCTATCCCCTGCTCCTGTACCTACCAATACCACAGTAAAACTTCTACTCAGTGTTGATATTAGTAACTCAGTAATTACACTAGATGGTATTTATGCTATGTTTGCTAGGTATACACAGTCTAAATGCATTTATAGCTATGTTACGCTAGGTACTGTGTACATAAGTATACATAAGTTAGTAGTTAAAAGTATATCTACACAAACTGAGGCAGACGAACTACGTTCTACTGAAAATGTCAAAAATAATGTCATTCGTTCGTGGAATATTGTATCCAATATATTAAGAATATTTTATCAAATATATTAAAGAATATTATTGCTCAGAACGTCTTACCAGCTCTAAAAATACAAGTTATGCATACATAAAATTAGTAAACTGTTAGATACCTGATAAAATGACACACTTATGTGGTTAAGGTAATGTCTTAATATTTGTTGCGTATTATTTAAAATTTATTTGCCAGGCATATTTTTAGATGCTCTGGTCGTACATCTACATGCACAACATGACGTCATTGTGCAAGATATTCCATAAAACCCATAATTTGTCTACTACGAAACATCATTCGCATGTACAGAATACTAATGTTTTGCTAACCAAAGTGGGCGTGGCTCGAAACGTGTTTTGGCTTCTCTTTACGCGCCACACACCTACTCCTTAACTTCTTACCTCCATGAACACAACAAATACAAACAGCTTTATCCATCCAGTCCACTTCGATGAGCGTACTTTAATTGCAGAACCTCTTTGTTTTTTTATTCACCTTTATTTCTCTATAATAATCAATAACTGTCTTTTGTAAAGCAAAACCATCGATTGCAACTTGTGAGTTATTTCTCCGTGGTCAATATTAATTTTTCGAGTGTTCTGTAATATATTACTACTTTTCACACTCGTAATCGTCAAATTTCGAAAAATCCTGAGTCCTGATATTTAGGTATTTACGTAAGCTTCATTTGAATGCAAGAACCACCTCGGTATCTCAAATGGTTTGGGAGATGCGGGTGATTACTTAGAAACACGTTCTACTTTTTTAACAACTTTCAAGGACGAATTTTGAAAAATCCTAAAACTGCTCTTTGGACATTTACATGAGCATCATTCTGATACATAGATCACCTCAATATCTAAAGTGATTTAAAAGAAATAGAGGATTTATTATAAACACGTTTAACGACTTTTCACCCCCTTAAATTCCGAATTTCAAAAAATCTAAAAATTAAAAAATATGCATTTGCTTAGGCAATATTTTAAAGTAAAAATATCAACAATATATCATCAGGATAGAGAGTTATCGAGAATTTCGCAGAAACACTTTTTTGCCCCGTTTCACCCCTTTAACTTTCGATTTTCGAAAAATCCTTCCTTAGTGGGTGCCTACGCCGTGAGGGTAGGCTACGCTGAAAATTTCACGTTTGTGGGTCCAGCGGTTCGGGTTGTGCGTTGATGAGTGGGTGGGGCACTTAATTTTTACGAATTTATGTAGCGTATTACCACATTTTTGACAGAAAATAACTAGTATAAAATGTTGGTACCTGTGAATGGACCAACATTTAGCCTACTCATATAAATGATAGCTACCTACTGTAATGACAAATTTCGTGATGAGCTTCCCTGTGCTAAATTAACTGACAAATGTAAAGAACTCTTCCTGTGTAAACAGATAACAACAGTGATATAAACCTCTGAAAATTAAGGTTTTGTAATGTTTGTAAAATTAGCCTTATTAACCACCTAGCTTTAGGCTGTTTGCAGTGTACATATCTTTGATAGGTATCGATAGTAAATATTTACAAAGTTTTATATAAATTCTAAATCACACCATAATGAAAATAACCTCTTACAATTTTCTTACTGGCAGTCAGGGTGTCCAGAAACAACCTCATGCTGAGCATAGCACGCGAATCCTGAGCTGAACTGGAGACGAAAAGGCAAGTGACAAAATGTTTTACGACGACATTTTACTTGCACAATGTGGCAACACTGCAAGGAGAAAGTCCCCTCTTGCCCAACAGGTATTATTTTATGTAGATATGTTAAGTTAAGGAAACGTATAATTATGTTTTGATAACACTGTATTTTAACATGTGCCCATAATATGCAGGTCTGAGCAGTAGTAGTAACATAAGTAAGATATCTGTGGAGCGAAAGAGGGGACTAATTAAACAGCTATGTTGCAGCATTTTTCATTTTAAAATATCATCGCACAAAATTTTGCCACAAATATATTCGTCTCCAATTTAGTCCAGAATTCACGTGGTGTGTTTATTAAGGGGTTGTTTCTGGACAACCTTATATAAGGTATTTAACTTAACTGCATAACAGGTATAGGTGTTTGGCAAGTTGGTTTCTAATTATTTATTTCTTGCAATGTGTGGTTATTAGTTCCGGTATATATATATATATATATATATATATATATATATATATATATATATATATATATATATATATATATATATATATATATATATATATATATATATATATATATATATATATATATATATCAGCATTTAAATAGAACATGTGTAAAATTGAGTTTCAAAGCACAATTTTTACATTCATCAATAATAGCACATCTCCATTCGTGTCATAAGTAGAAACGTTCTCAAGCAATACTTCAGAAATCACGTCAAATAATATAATTAATTCTTCTTCCCAAGCTCCACCAAGTTTAGGAATACGATTAGGAGCAAATTTGAAAGAGATTTAGTACCTCTTCACTTTCTATAAATAAATAATTATATAAATTTTTTAATTTAACTTTAAACTTTATTGTTTTATTACATTTTAGTACTGAAAGGTGACATATGAAAAAAGCTGGCTAGTACAAGAAATTTGAATATTCATTTAAAAAAACTTGTTTGTACTGCTGGATATAATTAGGTAGGCTCATGGGCATTGACAACGTGGTGTCTTTTCAGCAACTTGCAGCTCGGCGGCCGGCCAGATTTTAATTTTCTGTCATTACAGTATAATGTCGACCATCTTGGATGAGACCTTGACCTTAACCTTTAATCTTGGCATTTAACCATTAATTTCCGAACATTCCATAAATTAAATTAACAAAAATTTTAACATTCAATATTAACGATCGCAATGTTTTCTCCCGCCCTTAAAATTCCTCCATATTTCACTTCGAAAACACAAAAAATGTACGTGACTCGTAGTGCCAATACCCGCAGTTTTGATTGTCGCTTCAAAACAGCTTCACTTCATTACGCATATTTCTTGCACAGGTAATTAAGACTGCCACCGAGCAGTCATCCTAAAATCAATATAACAATTACTGTTCTTTACTTAAAATTATTTGAAAATTGAAATTATATGGTTAATTTAAAAATTTTTGAGTTTGAAATTACTTTGCAAATATTGGCAAAATGAATGTAAATTAAAATTGTGATAAATAAACGAAACAATAAATTATACTTAAAGTTTTAATACAAAAAATAAAATTAGAACCAAATGTTATAACTTTAATATGTGTACCATCCCCTCCCTCTACATAAGTAGTCCATCTTGTAGGAATAATATAATCGTAGATGCAACCATAGATATTCACATCCATACATACTTCTCATAAACTTGTGACGTGCTAGTGACAGTTGGGCGTCGATGGCGCGCGCGGCGTCATGTATTGGAGTTACATCGGCTCGGAGCGCGATCTTTGCTATTTTCTGGTCATGCTCTGTAACCTCCTTAATCTTCCCCTTCCCTTCCTCGAGCATGCGCACTCGCCTCGGTGGTGGCCACGCCGTGACGTGTGCTCGTGAATGAGCTTCGGCTTTTGTACTCACTCTTCTGCTGGTCTAACTGCGAGCTACATGTAAGTCTCTCCTGTTTGATTTATAGTCTGTCCTAGGAACTTGTTTCCTCCTGGCAATAAGACGGCTATCGTCATGTTGTAGGTTTTAAATGTGTTAATATTTTATATTCTTTTTTAAAATCTGATTTCGGAAGCCGTCTGTAGAAAATTCTGTTTAGGTACAGTATTTAATCCTTTAAATGATTTATCTTAGGTCGACCTTTTGGTACGCATTCGTTTGTGAATGTTAACATTCGTTTTGGTTTGCGCCTTGTTTGCTATGTACTTGAGTCTGTTTTGCAATTATAGCTTTCTCTTGAATTGGGTATTTTTTACATTTACCTACTGCGTTCCCTTTAAGTGGAGCCTTGCACGTACTTCGTTCGCAATTGCCCTGGATTGGTTAGATACTTGTTGGCGACGTTAAATTTGGTATTGTTTGATTACTTGCATAACTTCTTCAATGGTCTGTTTGACCGGTTCATCTCATGTTTGTAACAGACTTTATTTAAATTTAATGCACTTAAGTTGAGTAACATCCTGTTGTGGGTGTAATTGTAGTTAAGCAGGAATTGTGACGTCTATGACTGTATTTACGCAGGAGAATTTCTGTCGCACATCAAGCAATGTGTTGCTCTATTTAGACGACAGTATAAATATTTCCTTTTATGGTGCACAGCCATGAGCTATCATTTAACATTTGTAATGTAAAGTATTTACCTAGCTCAATATTTCTCTAGTCATTTGTATTGAACATATTTTGAACATGTATAAATTTAACTGTTTTACTCAGATTGTTCTCTATAAGAAAATTTAATGTTGATATTGCTTATTTATTCAAATTTGTTTGATGCGAAAGAAATTGTAAAAAAAGTGTTTCTGCCATATATTTCATGCTTTATAAGTGAATAGTTCCATTTCTTTCAGGTTATTGAGCTTTTGTCACTTTCTTTTTGTTGTCATGTATCGCGGCCACCTCTTAATATAGAGGCGGTTCAAACTGGTAATGGTTCATTTAAGTTGTACATTAGTGTTGCTTTTGACGCAATGGTTAGTGCGTTTGTCTTACACCAAAGGTGTCCTTGTTCGATTTCCGTGCGGACAATCGGATTTTCTCATGTGGAAATCGTGCCAACAATGCCGTAGTCGGTGAGTTTTCTTGAAGATCTGCTTTTCCCCCTACTTATTTATCCTGGTGCTACTCCAGACTCACTTTATATTACCCGTCATTAACACTCAAGTGAAGTGAACAACACTAGGTCTTTAGCGCTGTTGAGAGGTGAGTCCCCGCTGGGTTTCAAGACCGGAGCACCTTGGTGGGAGGTGAGTACTCTTGCCACTGCGCCAACCGTTGCCCCACCAGCCCTAAAAACTCGCTGTTAAGCCCTGAATAAAATTTCTGCACTAAATGTATGCTTACATTGTTGATACATGCAATGGTAATCAATGGTAGAGCATGGTTTATCATAAGAATAAAAAAGATGAAGACTCATTACACGATTATTCTGTGTGAATGCTGTATATGTTAAGGTTAAAATAACATTTTACCATCTGTTGTTTATTAAAAATTTATTCTCAAATGTGTCAGTGTCGGAGTAAATAAACTATGAATATTGACTCTAGCGCGGAGTTAAAGTCACGATGCTTTAACAGATTACTATCTCGACAATTTTAGAGCACCATTTTAAGCTTCGTGGTAATTAATATCAAATTTCGTCAGCATTAGTACGCTTACGAATTATTCTAAACAGCACCAAAATTCGGTACACATTAATGAAAATGCACTTTAGATTGTTAGTTAAGAATGTCCATGCAAACAGTTAATCAAAAAATTGATTGATTGTAGTTACAGAAAATTATAGAATAACTGTTCGTATTTATCATTCTGATATTACACGGCACGTGCTGCTGTATTTGGTCTTGTACAAGTAGTTTCTGAGAGCTCTTGTTTGCTCCGGTAAACAAGCAACCATACAAACCGGTATCGAAAACACTTATTACACTATAGAAGCTGGTGTGACGTACCTAGTAGGTGCGCATATCGTTTAATGATATTTTATCTCGACCTTGCTTATTGAAATATTCACCAGTTAGCGTAATTTTCCTTACTTATATCGCACTTTTTAATTTGCGTAATTATTTGTTGAAAAGCTAATATTACATCCCGTATAGTGAGTAACTAAATTTACTATGTGAATGTAATAAAGTTAAAAAAGAAAATAAATTTCAAGTGTTTAAAAATTGCTCATATAATTAAGTTCTGTACGAAAAAGATACAATTTTGTCTCAAAGGTTAAAAAATAAAATTAAAAATGTGAAGAAATAAAATGCAGTAGAAGTTTATATCTCACGCCCCTGAAAAGTATGTGCCACAGATCTAATACTCTAAACTTTATGCCAATTGGATCTGCTAATAATCAGATGTATTTTAATATAAATTTTAGAATTAATTTGTACGTTCCTACTCTTTTTGTTCTGTTGGTGACATTTTTTAAGGAAAATTTAAAATTTCCGTTTATATACACACAAACACACAGTGGTGGCAGAAAATTATGTTATATTTTGTTTAAAGGCTTGAAAGTTTTAACACAATTACAACCTACGTGAAAGCAGATTATTTAATTTTTAATATCATAATCACTATCAAATTGTCGAAGTCGAAACACAGGAATACAAAACAAAATAAAGATAGTGAAGGATTGCAACATATTTATTGTCAAACAGTAAAAAATAGACTATACAATATACAATACATCACAGAGTATGTGTGTGGTCAGACTTTAAAGAGAAGGGGCTAGGGCTAAGGCAGTTACCACCAAGGGCCGCCGTAGGAGTAGAGGGGAAGGCCATTGTACAAGAGGGGCACATCGGGGGCGGCAGCAGCGGCGATGGCTGCCCTCTCCACAGCGGCCAGGTGCTCTGCCTTGGCGGCAGCTACCTCAGGGGTGTCCTGCACTGGCTCAGGAGCCACGAGTGGCGCGGCTGCAGGAGCGGGTACAGGTGCGCCCAGAAGGGCCAGGTGTTTCGCCTTGGCGGCAGCCACCTCAGGTGTGTCCTTCACAGGCTCAGGAGCCACGAGTGGTGCAGACTCAATGGGGGCGGGAGCCTTGGGCAGGTTGGTGGCGGCCACTCGGAAACCGTTGACGGGGTCGGCGGTGTAGGCGACGGACTGCAGCTTGCCCTCGGCGTCAATGTACGAGTATCCACCACGGGTGACACCATCCCAGGTCTTGGCTTCGCTCTTGGCAGACGGACCACCAGCGTAGCCATAGCTGTACTGTCCTAGGGCGTCCTGGGCATGGTACTGGGTCGAGATGCTGTAGGGCGAGTAGGCAAGAATGGAGGGTCTGGCGACGGCGACAGCCACCGCGGCAAACAATACGATCTGCAACACAACATACCATAAACTGAGGTTTAGTGTATTTTGGCATGGCTGACGCACTGTCGTTAACCACAAATAATATAAATTAAAATCACTAATACCGCATACTGTTAGATGAAGTATTTCGTATTAATGTAACATTATTTATACAAAAGAACAGTATTTACTTTTTAATATGCACACACCTACAATGGTTCATTTCTATTTAATTTTTATTAATTTGATATGTAATGAAATACAAATAATGTACACATGAGCATGACTTCCTTCGATTTTTGTGCATAAGTTTGAGTATAATTTAGGAAATCTGGTTCACTGCATGGTTCACTACAAAATAGAACATTTTGTAATATTCTTGAAAGGCAGCTGCTAATTTACAATGATAATACGAATTCGGTTACCATCAGTTAACGCATGCTTGCGATTGAGCGAACTTGACCCTCACAAACTGTGTCATTTAAATTTGCGTTTGTTCAAACATATTCGTTATATTTTGCTTACTTTAATACTTTTATTGGTTAATTATTTATGACGAAAATATAATCAATAAATATGTTCAACAACATTTTAAAGAATAAATTTTATGTTACAAAAATATTTAAATATTTTATTTTATCCCATGCAAATGTAATTGATATGGTTGTTTAGAATATTTCGTCGTATATAAACATATATACTTTTGCTAATTGAGTGTATATTAAAATTCAAAAGAATAAGATGCCTTCGGTGGGGACATTTACTAATTATCACTACGATATTAATTGCTGTGTTTGTATATTTTTATTCTTAACATCTGTAAAAAGTAGTTTTTCGTGGTTTTTGTTTAATTTTAAGTGACTCTATAAACATTTACCACATGAAAGAGGTTGTAATTTTCTAGTTCTAGTCATCTGTTAAAACGTAATCTTTTTTATTGTTTTATTTTAACTGACTCTATGAACGTATTCATATGAAAGGGAGATGTGTGTAACTCATCTGTAAATGCAGTTGACAGTAACACAAGTAAAATACTGCTGGTATAATCGAATTAAAAAAAATCTGTTAATGAATTATTTGATAAATTATGTTATAGCTAAATACTTTTTGCATGTATATTAAGTTGTAAGCAGTTATTGAATTCTACTTTAAAAATTTTAGAAATCTTGCCAAATGATAATGTTCTTGATCTAGAACAATGTCCTGTTGTTTACACACACTATTCCCTGCGATTGAATATTGGCATACTTAATGGTCACAGTTCTATATATTGAATAGTGGAGTATCATCGTAGTACCAGTACTTTGTAGTTTACCTAAAGTAAGTTTGTAAAATATCCGACAGTAAATTTTCAGTACAGTATTTAAATGACGCTTTTTTATTCTGCCAGAGGAATCAGAGGTTCAAGAATATGTAAACACACAAACCGTGTTCTCAGTAATTAATTGGAACATTGTGCTGTCCAGGTGTGTTTCTGTTTGCCTGAACCGTAGGGGTGACGGTCTGCTACTCACCAGAGTCCTCATGACGGATAGAGATGATGTGCTAGCGCTGCTGGAGGTCCAGTACTCGCTAGAGATGTGCCTGAGCGACGTATGGAGGACGGCAGGCTCTTATATACTCCCGGGACGCCGCCCCACCTCGTGTCGCCCCTCCAACACCAGACCGGGGGAAAAAAATAATCCCGCTCATCGCGAGGACGCCAGCAGACAACCAATGTGAATACGCGCAACTCGCAGACGTTCGTAACTGTTCGCAGATGTTTACGTTCAGTTTCCCGAAGCAAATCGATACATTTTCGATTAACTAGGGCTAATTAAGTGTTGTTCACGGTAACTGGATTTCCTGATGAGGACCATCTATTAAAGATATATTTCACTGAGGCATAAGAAGTTAATATTTTTGTAAAGTGAAACCGTACACTGTATTTATTCTTATTTTTCTATGTTCCTATATCACAGTGAAGAAACGAGACACGTATACTGGAAGGGAAAAAATTACGAGGGCTTTAAAAGCGTCCACTTTCCTTACGTCAATAGCGTAGATTATTAAGTATTCTCTTGAATTAATCATGAAAGTAAAATAAATTAAATGATGTTTTATCGAAAGAGAGAAAACCTTGCGACTTGTTTTCATTTAAAAGTGCTGAAAACACTTAAAACTAATAATCGTTACTTTTGTAAATACGATATTTACCGTGTAAGGTTATTCGTAAACAAGTTGTAATTGGGCTGCTTGTCGTTTTTTCTAATTAAATATTACTGAAACAATTCCCACTTACATTACTTATACCAAACGTGATATTTCCTTGGAAGATTAAAAATGAGAATTAACTCTAACCAGCAGGCTTGCACGCGCATAACTTTGACATATATTCGATCGACGAAGCAAGTCGACGCAATTCCATCTGAGTAGGTGTAGTTATCTATTAACGTTAAAGTGAGCACTTTCTAACATCGCCATGCAAATAACAGTAATCAAGATATACATTATATTGTGGCCTTAGACATTAATTTTGCTCGTCAGTGAAATCTCTACAGTGTGCAAATTACTTGTATAACTATGTTTTTATTAAAATACGATAGAAAGATACAAATAATCTAATAGAAAAAATAACCCGGGATGTAACATTCACTTTACTATGAATAAAACGTATTAGCACATGCGAAGGATTTATCTAAACACTAATCAGAGCATAATGTAAAATTTAAGAATTTTGTTACATATTTTAATTATTAATCACGGAGATATGGTTGCTGAAATGTGTATATATCATTAAATCAATTTGATGTTTCTGTACGTATGATTTAACGTGTCGATGGGAGTGTAGTTAAATTTTTCAAAATCATGGGAAAACGACGAAGATGAAAGGAAGGTGATGAGATGTGATTCGGTACTGCGGGCGAGCCTAAAATAAAGTAAATATTTTATATTATTCAAGAGTTTCCTTAGATGAGTAACAAATTTAGTTGCTCACCTAAAGAAACAGTCGTCCAATTGAAAACTCAGTTACAACGTTAAGAAGGAATTCAGCGCGGTGTCATTTCAAAAAAATGTTGTGAAGTAAATTTCCTTAGTTGAAATGCAGAAAAAAAAATTTGTATTATTTAGGATACATGGGCAAGGACAAAGTAGGTTTCTGTTTTAAGCCAACGTTTCTTAAATAATTAATTTGGACTAAAAATTTATGCGAAAAAGATTAACAAAATCCACTATTTGCTCGATAAAAAAATGCATTTTTTAAAATCAAAACAAATAAGCTTCAAGACTTAAGTTATCCACCCTTGCGCACATCGTAAAGTAATTATTATTGGAATATATTACACGTTTCATGTTTGTGCAGTGATAGTCTTGATTGATAAAATGTCACGACTGTGGTTTATTCTGAAACGTTTTATTACAAGCACGTTGCTGAATTGCCATAAGAAACCTACTCGAGCTTCTCTTTTAATTGACCCAAACTGTATAACATGTCGAATCATGGAATCAAATGTTATAATTAAAAAAATAAGTGAGTGTAAGTAATCTGTATTCAACTGTATTCGTGTGGTGCCTTACATGGGCCACGGCTTTAATTTGTGATTTTGCAGATACACTATTTATGCCTGTAAATATTGAATACAAAACGATATCTGTATTAGCGCGATTTTCATACTATATTTGGGAATATTTGGCAAAAAAATGTCTGCACAAGGTAAGGCGTCGGAAGGTTCTGTATACCTTTGTATAAGGAGCGTAAATTAACAATGATATTAAATATGCAAATCGTAGAAAAAATGCTATAGATTAAACCCTATTAAACCTGGTGGACGAACTTGTAAACATGTTGTAGGCTAGTTTCCTAAATTATACAGTTTGTAGGTTCCTTATATGGAAACAGTCCAATTACGGACACTTCATTTAAATATAGTTATTAAAATACTGATAAAGGTATATTAATCAATAATTACACTAATATTCACAGAGATACTGACGTGTTAAGTGACGAAGTGTAAAAATATCTGATGCGCTAATATAGGCCATGCACAATAACCGTCTCATCACTGCAGAATATAAAAAATTTTAACCCCTTATAAAATAGTGTAAACGATAGCACAAGAAGACTGAAAAATAACGGTAATGAGAGTAGACGATTGAGAAGTTTATATATTTGAAACTAGACACGTGATTAAATGCATTAATCGTATGTCCAGAAGAACGGCGACAATACGTTTTATCAAAACTACAGCATTTGCTGTCTCTTCACAAAGCCATGCACATAGAGTAGTGCATGGAACTAAAATGCATATTTAGTCTCAAGTTTGCACGCAACATTAACAAACGGAATTAAAATTTATAAATGTACTTTGCATACGTAATACCTTGAAATTTCGTGACAAAAATAGTTTTGAAAAATAACATTTTTCTGTTAAGCCCACCTCACGACCAAACATTTCCTTAGTGTCAGACAAGCATAAAAAAAAACCATAAGCAACAAAGAATGGGAGTGAATAATTGGACCCGTATTGATTTCCACCACTACCACCATTGTAATGCCTGGTTAAGTGACCTTTATGCTGGTAACTTGTCCTTAGTAATAAAACATTGTAATGCCTGGTTAAGTGCCCTTTATGCTGGTATCTTGTCCTTATTAATAAAACATTGTAATGCCTGGTTAAGTGCCCTTATGCTGGTAACTTGTCCGTAGTAATAAAACATTGTAATGCCTGGTTAAGTGCCCTTTATGCTGGTAACTTGTCCTTAGTAATAAAACATTGTAATGCCTGGTTAAGTGCCCTTTATGCTGGTAACTTGTCCGTAGTAATAAAACATTGTAATGCCTGGTTAAGTGCCCTTTATGCTGGTAACTTGTCCGTAGTAATAAAACATCGTAATGCCTGGTTAAGTGCCCTTTATGCTGGTATCTTGTCCTTAGTAATAAAACATTGTAATGCCTGGTTAAGTGCCCTTATGCTGGTAACTTGTCCTCAGTAATAAAACATTTAGCACTAAAGCCACTAGTCATAAAATTATTTCAGGACCTAAGGACTGACATTAGTGCTAATGTCCCGTATTCTAGTGTTTTAGTGATAAATTTAGGGCTACTGAAGGAAGAAAAGTACTCGAGGTTTTTTTTTAATCTATGCTAGAGGTAATAAGAAAGGTAACCCGTACAAACGAGACTGGTGCGCTACTAAACAATAATACCATGTTCAAGGACAAATCCCTACGCAGTGTTTACGTTAGTCATTATACATATTGTACCTGATTAGTAACCCTGTAATTCTTAATATCTCTGTTTTTGTTTCATTAATCAGGTTGGATTATTTCTAGACAGCAGTCTGAACAAACCGTTTAAGTCACATGTAAAAACCATGCAAGCATAGTTAGAAATTTGTTTCATTTTAACAGAAGTTTATTGATTTCACGTAAAACGTAACACCTGTGGAACGCTGCATCACCGTTCATGCACTAGAGGATGCCTCTTAAAGGCTATTGACTTTAGAGCCAGTAAATTTTGGGCAAGTTATTTTTAGGACAAATGCCTATTTTAGACAAGTGACTTTAAGGCTACTGTTGTTTGTCCTCGGTAACCGACCTGGTATCTAACCTCACATGGACCACCTACTATCATCGCTATTCGGTACAGTGTTTCCAGTCAGACTTGGAGGAGAAGAATAAATATTAGCACATTTTAAATATTTTATTCGCCATAAACTTTTTTTCTCTAGCGAAAAAATACAAAATTTCTAGTATTTATATGACTTAATAAAGTCAGGTATTTTTAAGTCAGGATAAAAAATAAACCTCGATCTATAATCATACTGCATTTTTGGCAACATGTTCCATTAACCTGAGCTGAAGACATTCAGGCTTCTCATTGTTAAGACCTTTTTTGAATCACATTATCCCAACCTGTCCGAGGATAAGATAACTCTGGTAACTGTTCATAAGATAAGCTGTATATTATGTTGGACAAACACATACACAAGTTCGAAATTTTCGTCCCTATCTCCGACGAATCATTTTACTTAGATGTTTTCACATGCTCCGAAATCATTCCTTTCTTTAAAAATTCTCTCGATTTTTAAATATTGCTACATATTTTGCTGATTCCAAATAGTATTTTTAAATCGTTATCGTATTACTTTCTGAATCAAAATGTACTCTCTATGGTAGCTGTTCGTGAAATCTCCGTTTCGAGGTTTGTGGCAACTGCGGACAGATGCATCTACGTACGTCAAATCTAACGTCAATGAAGCAAAGTCAGTGTTCCAATCGCAATTGAATTTTTTTGAATTATTAATTTATAACGGTTCTATTATTTATGTAAGATATTTTGTGTTTTTATAGTTTCATTGCATATTACAAACAAGTACGGTAAATCTGTTCACATGACCATTTATGCTTGACACGGGCTTAATTTGGTGTACGGTCACGTCAATGGACACTTCCAAACATTGATGAGAATTTGACGTCAGTTCCCAGTAGCTGAATCGTTTACAAAGCCCTTCCCTTATTTGTTTCCTGTTAACTGCGTATCTTCAAACAAATTCTATAAACGTAACATTGCCGTGAATCTAAGAATGACATCAAGTGTGTTGATTAATGAGATTATGAACATTTACGAGACGCATATAGTCTGAAAAGTTTGCACATGCCAAATAGATGAAAAAATTACACTACCTGACTGACAGCTGCATGTTGCCGCAGAGAATGTATGGTGCGTCATATTCGTTTGTATCATTTAGGGAAAGGTATGGTATTATTTTTAACCTGCGGATATTTTTATCGCATACATAATTTTTAGTTTTAGGCAACCAAATGACTCACAAATTCTAGTGGTGCATTTTTTGAAATTGAAAACCGTGCCTTGTATCTTATTTTGGTAATTCACAGATAATATTGATTACAGCATGCATCGAAGTAAGAGCATCATAAAAAATAAATGTTATTGTTATTTTCTTACAGGTTAAATACTTTATATGATATGTGTTATGTAAAATTAATACATATTATATTGTATACTAGACACGCAGTATTATTAATGTTTTATGACTTTCGCTTCATAACATATCTAAAAAATGGAATGTCATAAACGAAATGTATATTTAGTTATATACGTAAATTTAAAAAAAAATTTAAAAATTTTCTTAGGCTTACCAATGATTTCTTGAATGATTTGTTACCTACTCTCAGTGTGTGAAAAGATTTTAATAACCTAAGAATTTTAATATAACAGTATTTACTATCGACATTGCCTTCCACGTATATTAGGGATTCCAATTTCTTTGCAGACTAGAGCAATAAAATTCAACAAGTGCTGCAACTAAATCTGGGGTGTCTTGCTGACATGTCATTCACAGATACTTCTCATATTCAAATCGGGACGTTTGGAAATCACATTTCTTCTAGCTGCATTTTCTGTGATCATCTTCACACAAATGCGACACTAAATTAAATCTCTCATACCACACGTGGAAATATTTAGTACATTTAAAATACTTGCAGTGATGAAAATTTACTTTCGGCGCTATTTATTTTATTGCGGGAGCGTTTTCAAGAATGATATTGAATATTTAATTAAACACAGCATTGCGAAGTACGTATAAATTAGACTTTGGCATGACATACGACTACAAGACATTATTTTGGATTTTGGATAAAAATTTCAGTAACATGTAGGAGTGTCTACAAGCATATTTTGGTAAACATAAAAAATAATTAAAGTTCTGCCACAGCGAACAATCAACTGAGGTAAATACAGAAGCGATTCCGATCAGATAATTTTGTTTAAAGTTTAGTTTACTTAACGGCTTGTGAGTCAGGTTTTGCATCCCAGTTGCAAATGACAGTTCAAATGCCTAGAAAACATTTAGATCCTAATACCCTGCCGGCCGGCCGGCCTATGCTGCGTAGTCGATTAGGCGCCGGTCTAAGGTGCGAGAAGTCCTGGATTAGAATCCCGTCTCGGGCATGGATGTTGTGTTGTCCTATCCTCTCACTTCACCCTCGTAGACTCGTAATACATCGCTGTTAATGGGCCATAAAATCTTCCCACCTCGTCTAGTACCCTGCCTGTGGTATTATAATACTCACCAACGATATAATATTATATCGCGTATCCTTTCATATGTGCTCCTGGTGAAGTAAAATTTTTTTTTATGCAACGCGGAAATATTACTTCAGTTAATTTATATATTTCCGCCGCCGTTTAATTCATTTATTTATTTTAATTGGGCTTTGTTTATTTAGAGGGTGAGGTTATTGAAGACGTATGCACACAGCTATCCTCACGAACAGGAACTGTGAGGATAATCGGCTATGGTCGTTGTTAACGAACTATCCCAGTATTCGGTAGATCGATTTCGGGAAACGACGGAAAACCGAAATAAGGATGGATGGAGACGGAATTCGAATCCGCGTCCTACCGAATGCGTGTCCAACATTTAACTGTGTGCACTAACTGTTGCCAGTTAGTTATGTGACCTCTTTACAGTTGGTTGGGCACTGTACTGTGGTACTTAAAACTATTGGTCAGAAGCGTTCTCCTCGACATGTCACGTCGCTGTCGGCCAACGGGAGACCTCGAACGAGCATATAGAAATTAGTATGCCAGAAAGTAACGCGAATTATACATGTCTCTGAATGAAACTAAACACTCTAGCAATTGCGAACTCTAGTGTGGCTGCCGATTGACAAATACGGAAAAAACGTATTACACATGTAAATAGTTAATATTATTTCTTCCCGTTTATTTGAAATATATAGTTTGACATTTAAAAGTGTGGAAATAAAGTCACATACCTCTGCTATAAAAGGTTACCATTTGCTTATAAAATCAAAGAAAATACCTTTTGGTGAACTGAATAAATGCAATTTACTACAAACTCACCAGTTTAAACCACATTTAGGCATGCAATTAAATTCCGTTTTTTTCAGCTTTGCCGCTTCCGGGAAGAGAATAAAATAAAAATATTTTCTGTTCAGAATCTGCATCGCATCCGCCATTATTACCGACGTGACGCTACATACGTTGACTGGCTGACAAGCTATTTTATTCGAGTGGCACCCCTCACGTCGTGTCCATCGCACTATTGTCATTTCAGCATTAGCATAAACGAAACAATGCGATCATTTTAAATATTTAATTTCACTGCAAACGTAATGATTCGTTTTCAGTCGCAATGTATGTTAATTTAATTTACTTAACTACGTGTTTGAGTCTTTAAACAGCTTCCTGGCGGGTAACAGAATAGGCCAGGGCCTGTATTATAAACAATCACACAATTCGTCTGGGAAATCTAAGATAGTATTGCCTGACCAAGAATCGAACCAAGATCCTCCCGAATGCAGGACGAGTGTCTTAAGATTACCCGAGCGCCGCGGTGGCCGAGAGGTCAGACCTCTCTTCTCCCACCAAAGCGACTCGTGTTTGATTTCCGGTGGGGTCGGTCTCCGGATTTTCGCATGTAGGAATCGTGCCGGACGATACCGCTGGTCGGTTGGTTTTCTCGGGGATCTCCCGTTTCTCCCATCCCCTCACTCCGGTGCTGCTACATACTCACATCCTGTTACCCCTCACCAGAAAGACCTCGATGTTTATTGCTGACCAAAATTTCTTCACTTCACTTCTACCTCGCCCAGTTGTGATAAGCAATTTTTGGGCGGAGATTTTTTACTTTCGAAGTGTTATTTAAAAGTAAGTAATAAATGAACCGTGAAGCAGCCACAACCAGTTCGACAAGAGGGACGGCGGTGTGCTAGCCGGAGCGGTTTTCGTCACGCCGCTCCCAGGGAGGTAAACTAGATGGGGACGCCTGCCTCAAAGTGAAGGCCATCCCAACAGCTTATCTCCGCCTTGCTCTGGAAGGAATGCGACGGTGTGTTGGGTGGTGCCTGCTGGCTGCCTGACTGCCGTCAATACAGAACAACCTCTCCGCCACTCCCATACCCCCCTTCCTTTACAACTTCAACTTCTGCTTCTTCCTGGCACGCACCATAGCGCCTAAAAAAATGCTTCGTCCGAAACAAAGCTTTTACATATTTAGGGTTTGGGAATTTAGAGTGGATAGATTCTGGCGTTATAAAACAGCGCTGCGTGCGGCAAAGTTGGAAACTATTACCTTGTTGGTATTTCGGTGTTGTTTTCTCTATTTTTTTATTTTTCACTGTTGAATAATGTGTCTGTTCGTTACTGTACAGAAACTATTTAACTGTTTCTTCACACCCTAACTACGAATTCTACATAGTATTATATATTTAGTTTTAGGGTTAATTTATTTACAAAATACGGAATGTATATTTAAATTAACAAATTATTTGCAATATGCAAAATAACACTACGGGTTTTTAATTTACATTAATATTGTTTTTAATGGATGTGTATAAATGTTTTCCAGCCGTAAAGCGGAGTATATAAGGTATGCAAACAGCAGCTGACGAATTTACGCAGCTATTTAGGAATTTAGCGTGCTACTTCACCTCAGTAAATTTTGCACCCTAAATCTCCAAATATTTACAGAACTAACCTGGTCACGTGGTTGATATAGTAATCTAAATAGTCGTTTCGGACACGGCTTAAATTGTCCTACGCATGGATGAGGAGTTGCAGAGCCACATATTAAGACGCTGCTCGCGTATTTCATAAAAATATTCATTTTCGTTTAATAAATTAAGGGTGTGACGAATTACTGGCAATGTTTCTTCCTTATAGAAACATTATACTTTACTATTAGGTGCGTATTATCTGATTAAATCGGTACTGAGAGTTATTTAGTGTTTATTATTTGGTGAGAGAGAATTTTTATCTTAAAATTTAAATTAGCTTAATTATGTCATAGATACACTTTAATTTTTCGAATACAATGTATATAATGAAAGTCAAGGTAATTAGCATTTAGAAGAAACTTCAGTTAAATATTGCCAAAATTTTTATTACGATAGAATAAGAAAAATTCATTATAATAATTGACACGGGCTCTTAGGGCACCGCCAGCCTGAATATGTTTTCCTCGTTAGAGAGAATCAGTAAGACCACTCTTGACGTATGCCACTGTGTCCCATTGCCCCAACGGACCAGATGCTAAACCGGCGCGTAGAATTTCCGTCGGATCTCTGCAACTATGGGATAGCAAGCAGATTATTTTATTTGCTGCAAAGTTTTTAACTAAAGAACGCTGCATGCGACTTACATAGTTTTGCATCGATCTGAGCAGCAGATTTGATGGTGTAGCTGTGCGAATAATCCGTTTTTAGCCATGTTAGGGGGAAATAATATTTCCAATGTGCATTTCGAAACTACTTTGCAATCCTCCTCTGAAATGCATTTTTGTTTTCACGGACGGGTACGTTGTAAACACATACAGTAGTTTTGTAAAAATGCTTAATTTCTAACCTGCTGTACCGCAGTTTAATAGCAATGCAGGCGGGCACCTTAATATGCACTGTAGTTAGGTACTGATCAAACGACACACTTTCAGGAGGGACTGAGGCAAATTTCTAATAAATAAAAGTCGTCACGTTCAAAACCTAGGCTCACTTTTCTGTATTTATTGTATTTTACACACTTGCGCACAGTCCTCTGTAAAGAGTTACAGAAACTAATTGTTATTTGAGTGGAATAAAGGGTCTCTTCTGTACCATTTATAAATTTTTACGCGTTGAAAAGGGAAGGGGGACACGATCACCCTATCGCAACCCCCTTTTTTAGTCACAAATTGAAATTTCTTAACTTAACAAAACAGTCCTTCAATTTTTGACACTTAAAAATAACCTAAACTAACGTAAACCAACATAAAGAATACTAACAACCACTGGGCAGGGGAAAATGATGGAGGGAGGCCTATGCAGTATACTATGCTCTGGATGCAGTATGAGTCTTCCTTGAGGCGCTGTTAAACATCCCTATTACTGGACGTTTTTCGGCAACTGCTTGCCCTAAATGATGACGTGAAATGAACCCCTACAGTAGAGAGTCGCTGGAATGAGAAGGGCTGGAGGAAATAGAACATCCCCGAGAAAACCCTACGGCCAGATGCGACGTCCGACACGATTTCTACATACTAAAATCCGGGGACCTAGCACGCCGGGAATCGAATCCGGTTCCCCTTTCTAGGCGGTTATCACTCCAACACGTCCCAGCAACGCACATGTTGGTCGCCACAATCACCCCAGTTCAAGAACGGATAAAGCCAGTTGCACAATAGTGTGATCCGTAGGCTTTGATTTTTTTTTTTTTTGCAATGGGGTTGTTTGACATACTGGACCATTATTTTGGACATAAACCATCGTAAGCTAATGTTAAGTCGCTGAAAGCCTACAATACCATGTAAGAACGAAACAAGAAACGTAAATATTACGAAAAATGTAAGAGCGAATTTGGTGTTGTGAACCAACATAACATGTACACAACATGTGTACTGTTGAACCTATCTTGCCCCCTCGCCCACTGAAATCTGTGAACACCTCGTGAAATTGACTGTTGGAAAATGTAGTTGACACCTATATCTGCAGGTAACCAAGAAGTTCTCAACATGTTAAAAGTACATATATCTTACTCTCGTGTGGCCGACACGCATAGTCGTGCGCATCGCGTGAAGAGAAACTAGTTCTGCATGTACTTCATGAAACCGAGAGTGGCCTCCGGCCAATACTCACAGTCAAGCTGGAGAAAATCTTTCCTACTTAATGCCCGAATCACATAGGCACTACAGAAGCGAAACTACTGCTGCGACGCTAAAATCAAACTACGTCCGCCAATCAGCACCGAAGTATTTGTGGCGTCAGCAGACAAAAATGGCGGACGCGAGGAAAATTCCCAATAGAAATTAAATCCATATGAAAATTGTAGCCTTTTAAATAAACGTGTAATTGTGGCTTTCTTTCCCCATATTTCGGAATGCCAGTGGGTATTTGAAGTACATTCAAAATAAAATTAACGTTCTTAAATACTGTAAACATCTGTGGCAGTCTTATTAGAGGTTAGTGTTTAGCGATGGCAATGAACTATATATATGTAGTAATTTTTTTTGGTACTTGTCGTGCGACAGGCAAAGTAGTGTTCGCAATAACGAGAATTTTCGGTGTCGCTTCGCGCCCGTCATGTTACTTTTAACACGTCTATGTGGTTCCGGCATAACGGTGAGGTTTAGCATGTTATGACAGTTTCATATTCTCATCAGTACGAGTAAGGTGAACAGTACCCACATTGAACTAATACCGTCCCGTCCCATCAGCATTCTAGCAAAATGGGTAAATGCAACACGTACTAATGCTAACGTAATAAGTACAGGACGAATATGAATTGGTATTATTAAAAGTAAAAGGAACTAGTTTAGATTAAGCGTCAAATAATTAACCAATATTTTGTGTGACAAGACCCTACACCTCTAAAATTGCCGTTCATAAAGTATTTACAATTTACTAAGAAAACTTAGATATTTTGTAGGTAGCTGTAAGATATTTGTTAAAATGACTTATTATGCAGCTTGAATAGATAAAAATCAAAATAAATCAAATAAAAAACTCACACTGAAACCACATGCCATAGGCAACTTCTTGACAGGTTTCAAAACTCATAACGAAATATTTGTGTGTTTTTAAACCAATCAATAGATGACGCAAAAAAAATTAAAATTTCAGACATTTTTTAAATACAAAAATTTTTCCTAATGGATTTTAAAACATGACATGCAGTAGCCCTATACATGTAGATTCAGTGTGAATTTCTTAATATGTTTACGTTCATTGGTTTTTGCGGTTTATAAGAACTAATAACGCGAAAATTTTGACTTTGAAGTGCCATTATGGGAAAACTGGTTGAGCTAAAGTTTTTTCTTAAGAGAAAAATATACTCCCAAGTAATGTATACAAAACTTACAATATTTCATACAGATATAAAATTGTGATTTATCTTCACTTGAACACCTTTAAAGAAATTGATGAACTCTGTAGGGCATATCCAAATAAGCCTTCATAAGACTTCTTGTGACTGTTCAAAGATGTATTCACGTCATCATCTAATTTAAACAGATATAAATGTTTTACTCCTCTAAAACTGTATTAACCTTGTTATTGGAAATGCAGGAACGTGTGGTCAGTTGTGACCAGTTACACATACTGTAACGCTCTGTACAAATCTTATCTTACCGCTGAATATTTTTAATATGTGTGAGGAGTTTAGCATTAAATTACGTTAGGTAACAATTAATTGTCTCGATATCATTAAAACCATCGTGAAACAGTTTTAACAGCTTCGTGGCAGCCGCAACGTTGATATTCGTATTAACTAGTGCTCAATTACATACGATTTACGACAAAGTGAGCATTTTTTTTAAAAAACCTTTTTAATTTGTGTATTCAGCCATTTAGAAAGTTAATCTGAGTTAACTAGTGTTTCATAGCCGTTTATAAATACCTCGTTATGAGCTATTGCTGGCCAACAGTAAAATATAACAACTACGTGGAAAATACTCTGCAGACAGTAACATTTAGCTGCAACTTCAAGGAGACTGAAATAATTATTAACAGTGCAGAATTGATCGTATCTTTATTTGCTTTTAAATCGCCACTATATGTTTTTCCTCGAAACCATAATTGACGCAATTTCTCAATGAAATTTTAAACGGTAGTTCAAATCAGTTTGCAGACTAATGGAGAAAAAAAAATGTAGCTGTAACACTTTCTGCTTGGGAGCAGAAAATTATTGGTGTAGGTACTATAAACCTGACTGGTAAAGAGAACGTTTAGTACATAAATGGATATAATATAAAGATATCCGCATCGTTTGATGATATTTAATATTTGTTAAATGAGAACTTAATTTGGCAATTCAATGCCAACAATACCAGGCGTGAGGCAACTGTTATTAATGATTAATTATATGCCGTAAGTGACATTAATTCTATTCAATGTTTGATTTTAAAAATGTTCACTTTATCGTGAATCACGTAAAATAAACTATATGTCCAGAACGACACTTTGCATCTTATAATTTTTACTGGCAAGACTCTCAATTGAGAACATGAATATGCCAAATCCAAAATCGCCGAAAGTTAGACAAGCTCAACTGTCACTTTTCCAATTAAAATGCACCATTTTATATCTCAAAAGCTTACTAACACCAAAGTTAAAGGGGATTTTTTACATCTCGTCGACAGCGAGGTCATTGAAGGAAGGTATCACACAACTTTACTCAAGTACAGGAACTAGCAGAGAATCGGCCACAGCCTCTGTTTAGAAAAAATACCTGCATTAGTCTGCAGCGATTCCGGAAAGCCTTGGAAAACCGAAATCATTTCATCTCATCCGTCAGAATTCTCACTCACTCATCCACTAGTTCCCATTGTTCCAATATACCGAAATAAAACACTTCGAGCAAGAGTGAAATGTCATTGTTAACCCTGGTCTGCTCGCGTGGCCAAATATTACTTAGAAGCTCGCGTGGAGTCTGACAGACTCCAAAACCAAAACAGTTATTTTTACTTGCCATAATGAGGTTTTGCATGACTAAATTGTTAAATAACGTTTCTTGAGAGTATATAAATATAAAAAAATTAAAACATGTTTACAAACAAGAAATTTTTATATAAAT
>PNEQ01082799.1:0-24172 GCA_003012365.1 Medauroidea extradentata | reverse complement strand
GCAGGCGCCAGGGCGCAGTAGCATTGGCCCCCTGGAAGCCGCACCCAGAGTTTCCCCCAATAACCTCGCGAGTCAACCCCCTTAGCGCTACACGGTTTGTTTCATTTTCTGTTGGGCCTCGAGGTGGGAAATTCTCCCTCTCGTTAATCCATTCAAGACAGTATTGCCCCACCTACTCTCCCAGAGGCTCATCCTTGAAGTCAGACAACCTCAACAACCTCATCACCCGAAACCCTTCCCAGCAAGAGCCCTGTTTACGGAGCCACAAGCACCCTGCTCCCAGGGGCCAAACTAAGACGCCTAAAGGTAACTTCACCTTAATACCTCCAACGAGCGTCAACTTGGTAAACTGATTACGTTGGTCTGCAGCGGCCTGCGGAGTAATCACGTTGACTGCCAACGTGTGCACTCTTGCGGCGCGCCTGCGCGGCGGGACACCGTTGAGGCGGTCCGGTGATTGATAGACATACAGTGAACTCTCTATAGCTCGGACCTCGATGTCCCGGACTTCGAATACCTCGGACAGAATTTTTAAAAAAATTTTAATAATTTTTAATTAATTATTTCTTAGTTAGGACAATGGTGGGAAAGGCGGCTAGGCTACTAATTACAAATAAAACGGAAAGAGTTGTGCACAAGTACTCACAGGATGTTACTTGCAGATAGAAACACACACACATAGGACGAACACATTTCTCCGCGGACGCGCGGTCACAATGTTTCGCAGACTACATCTGCTTCATCAGGTGAGTGGAGGCACACTGAAGTCTATTGTCCAGCGGTGGTTGGTAATCAGTACACCTAGCGGCCAGAGGGAGAACTAAGGTGCTGCGGGAAGTTTGATATAAGGGTTTGGTATCTGAGGTTAAGGCCAGGTGGCTGTCTGGATTTTGTAATGTATTGATGTGCCAGTTCCCAGCGTCTTAATTCTGCTTTGTTTTTGTTATTCAACTGTGGTAGAGCCCTCACCACTCTGGTTGTATAACAGGAATCAAAGTTGGAGTTATGAAGTGCTGCATGTGCAGCAACTGGCTTCTCATGTGGATCAACCTCCCTCTGGACGCTAGGTGTACTGATTACCAACCACCGCTGGACAATAGACTTCAGTGTGCCTCCACTCACCTGATGAAGTAGATGTAGTCTGAGAAACGTTGTGACCGCACGTCCGCGGAGAAATGTGTTCGTCCTATGTGTGTGTGTTTCTATCTGCAAGTACCATCCTGTGAGTACTTGTGCACAACTCTTTCTGTTTTATTTGTAATTATTTCTTAGTTAAAATACATAAAAAATTGTTTCTGCTGGATATAAATTCATCACATTATATTTTAGAACAGTATTAAACTTTATAACGTAGTCGTCCATCGCTACTTAGCCTTTAATAATCCCACAGTAAATATCTGGCAAGTTCCGTGTGGTAAAATGTTAGTAGAGAGGCGCGCGACGCATGAGTAAAGATGCAACGCAGCAGGCCGACCTCTCACTTCTTTATCTTTCCTCCCTCTTCTGCCCTCGAGCCAGGCACACACGTGTGTCGTACACAAACATTTCAGTATGGTGCTTGTGAAATGATGGTAACTACGGGTTACAATGGCACATAAACAGAAAATTATTTTGTTCTGGTATGTGCAATGAATTCAGGGCTGCAAAACAAATTGTTCCGGACATTAGAGAAAAATTAAAAATCATTGCTTCACATTGCGATGTAGAAAAATTGGTGAGAGGGTTTTACACACCTTAAACAACGATGTTGTCAAGAGACGATGTGGATGGTGAAAGAACAACACAACATCCATGCCCGAGCCGGACACGATGAGTCACGCTCGCTGGTTGATGATTCTCTATTGATAACGTAAAGGTGTCTGGAGAGTTGTAATGTTTTAAGCGTGAATCGGATTTGTTTATAAACTACTTCACGGGAAATAATAGCGTACATGTAATGGACCGTAAAATGTAAACGTCTTACGCGGGATAATTTTAAACGATTTTCATTGAGTGAATGAATTACAAGATTTTGTTGTCTTAATTTTTCCATGTTTACTATACACCAACAAAACCTTTTTCTTTATTTTAGAAAAAATAGTCACATTATGAACGAGTAAATATAGAAAATAAATGTACATTTGTTATATTCCAAACCAAAAAAAATTTAGAAGGTAATTGTTTTAAAAACCCCTTACAATGGCCGCACCCTATTTTTTTGGGGCCTAAAATTTCGTCAAAAATATGCGGCGATTACGCGTGTAAATACGGTAACTCTGTAGAACACGAATAAAATTTTATTGCTTTATAATATGACAATTTGTGTAAGAATAAAGCTGTAAATTATGTGTTCTATGATGCAATTTACAGACATAAAATTAAATTTTAAAATTAGTAGTGTTAAAATGTGTTCACATAATGTACAGTGACTCAGAAGGATTGTTAATTACAGTACGGTTTTTATTCATGTATACGAGGAAAATTATTTTTTTATCTTAGGAACTTTGTAGGAGGGTAGAGGAACTATCAGGCTAGCAGCTGGCTGCTGCCCCTATGCTGAGACATACGGATGTAAGTTATTTTTCAATGTAAACATCTTGTGTGAGATGCGTGTGGTCACGTGCGGAGTTTGTATTGCATGAAACTGTACCGATTTACCTTGACTACTTCCGCTCGCAACCTCCCTAGCTTATCTCCAACGATCATTTCTTATCTCTCTCACACGTGCACGCACATTAGCTGTCGCCAGCCAGACGAAAACTTTTATGTGATAGAAGGGTGCCTTGGTGCCAGCTTCTAGCACAGAGATAAAAAAAAGGATCAACCAGAAGTAGCAGCATAAAAAAATAAATAAAGATTTGACTGCCCACATTGCTTGACATTCTTTTATAGTCCTCCACGTTAGCGTTAATTTTCCCACTGCATGGTGGCCCTCCCGTAACTTGATACGATAGCTACGTACAAAACAGTATTTGTTGCAGCCTCTTTTGCTTGTAGAAATGATAGCGTACTAATTTCTTCGCGTTTCTTGTGATTAATGACTGATTACCCCACCTCCTCGGACACCCCTCTATAACACAGACAAATCGTAACTCGGACAGCTTCTTCCCCCTTTTAGTCCGAGTTATCGAGGGTTCACTGTACTTACATGACGCGGTGGAGTTTTTGGCCCATTTGGACTTAGCGAATAGTTGCACCCATACTTGTTGGGTATCACTGTAACCAGCGCGTATGTACCTGTTAAAATAAACCTATATTTCCTTAAAATAACATACTACTTTGTAATTAAATAAGATAAAAGACAATTTTAATGCAATTTTATGGTTTGGGGGTCAGAATCGGCCTACTTCGGCTATAGTGAAGACACTGCTATAGCGAAGTTCGAACACAGAACCGTGACATTTCGCTATAACGAGACTCTACTGTAGATAGCGGCACCGTAGCATATACCGACTTTCAACCAGCCAAGAATGCTACTTTATGACGTTGTTTCCTAAATTTGTTGATAATTACATATATAAGTTAACGCAAGGAATCACTTTCACAGCCGGTATGGTGCGTAAAATCAGGTTAATTAGTAGTTCTGAGATTACACAATACACAAACGTCTAGTTTATTTCCAAATTGTGACATAGCCATTGTGGAGACAAATGTTTCTACTCATGGCTGGTAGGTAGCATGATCGTGCTCAAGTGAAATGTATTAGTATCTGTATTATTGATCAGGGTCATGTAGGAACATAAACACGGTCAGCATGAGGCGAGATAGGTACTAAAATTTTAAAACATGAAGAAATAGCCTAGAAGAACGCCGTACTATAGTTAAATGAGTGTATGCGAATGCACAGAACGATGCGTCTGTAGTACTGCCTCAATTTGGATCCTAATACCTTGTAATGGTGACGGTGCTGCAAGGTTTTCAAACTTTCACTGCCACATTTTTATTTGTTTTCACCATTTTTGTTTTATTTTTAATTCAAAGGTGGAAAAATCCAAATATTATATTTGTATAAAATATTGTTAGTTTTGTAGATGTTAGTTGGGAGTACATTTTCCTCTTACAAAAAATATTTAGCTCGACCAGTTTTCCTAAATTGACATTTCAAAGTTAAAATTTACACATTTTTAGTTCTTATAAGCTGCAAAAACCAATGAATGTAAGTTAAATAATTCATACTGAATCTACATGTTGAGCGCTACTGCTTGACGTGTTTAAATATCCATTAGAAAATATTTCTGTATTAAAAAATATACTGAAATTTTGAATTTTTTGCAGTTTATCTATTTTTTTAAAAACACAAATATTTTGTAGTGGATTTTAAAACATAACAAGTAGTGGCCCGTTGCATGTAGTTTCAGTGTGAAGACTTTTTAATTTATTTATGTTCATTGGTTTTTGCGTCTTATACGAACTTAAAGCTCGGTTGAACTAAATTTGTTTTGCGTGATGGAAATGTACTCCCAAGTAACTGTAAAGTACTTTGCCATTCCACTATTCCGAATTTGTATAATTTTTGTTTCCTCCTCTTCACAGCGATGTTGGATCTTTGGCTTTGATGATCTAAAACACACAGAACCAATATAGGCTTAGGAACCCTGGATACTTGACTGAGTTTTTTAGGTACTTTGGTTTGCAATTTGAGGTAACTGGTATAATTATGTTTTCCTTTTCTGTATTATTATTATTTCTGTGCCCGGCCTCCCTTAATAAAAATGTGTTTTAAGTGTCATTTGGTGCGACGCAACAATTATGTCTTGTCATTCAATGTCATAAATGAAGCAATAAAGTGTGGTTTCAAGTACGTACAATGTGGGCAGAGAAGTCGGTAGTCTGGACAACTTCACGAGACGTTCATCACTAAATTGTGTTTATTCATCCTTGTATATTTAACTAACACGATGTGCCAAACCGCTTAAAGTTATTTTAATGTGACTAAGTAAGAGTGCTGTTAAGTAGTAAAAGTATCCAGAGCCGTAGGGAAATATTGCACTACCATACATGTTTGTGAGTTAAAATTTTATAAAGTTGAATCGCCGGGCGCACGACTGACATCACTGCTGTGTAACAACTAAGGTAGCGCTGACGGGTGCAGGCGTTTACGTGCCAGAGATGGTTAACTTCTGAATTTTGTGGTAACATTGTGTGTAAGCTTGTTTGTAATTTTATTTATTTAAATGATGTAAAAGTAATTTTGTAGGGATATATCTGTTCTAAAAATAAGCTGGATACTCTAGTAGGAATGCAGAGTATGCCCTAAGTATGTATGGTTGGTCATCCTGGGCATTGTCCGGCCAGAGGCAGCGGCAGAGGTGCTGGGCTACGAGGTCATCCTAAGCATGTGAGTAGCGGTTGAGAGCGGACGTGTCTCGGCGTGGTTAGGCAGGGTGGAGTTGTAGTAATTTTGATTTGTGTGATTATCTCCGAGTAGCGGCGAATATTCTGCGTTTTAACAGTGGAAAAACTTTTTTTTTTTTTTTTTTACTTTATTTGCTCTGTAGGCCAGCGATCGAGCCCATCCTAAATTTTTTTATTCTGAACTGTATTATCACCAGCACGCGGTGCTATTGATTTCCTAGTGGAAGTAAACAACGTCGAAATTCGTGCTGTTAATTTTATTTCTTTCACTCAAAGCTGACTTTAATGTGTGTGTGATACTAATGAGCAGTCATTCTTTTGTTTCTGTTCACCGCACGAACCCGCACCAGCCCAAAAGAGATAAAAGAGTGCTCGCTCTACCGACTTTAGAGGACATTTGTCATTATTATTATTTGGTTGTCCGCTGTTTTATCCTGCAGTTGGGCCGTGGAATGTATTGATATGTGTGGGGCTACCTATAGACTTAAGGCCGCGAAAAGTACCGCATGGCGGATTTTCATACAGCCGTTTACCACCACATGTCTACACTATTTCATACAAATAAATAATTAATTTTTCCTCTCTTGGATGTCCTTAATATTGTGATTTGCCAAGTTTTAATAACTGTATCTCTACACCTCATATTTTAGCACCTTGAATTAGACAGACATTTTTAAAACATTGTCATAGAATTTTGTTATTATTTTAGGGTTCCTGAGAGTGTATTTGTAAAATCACTATCTTCATTAAATCCAGGGTTCGTAAAATCGGGGGTCTAGTATACATCTTTAACCTGGACTAAACTTAGCTTTTGAAGTATTCCGTGTACCGTATTTGCCGGCATATAGGATGACCCCGCACATAAGATGTGTCATGGTTTTGAAGGCACAAAATCTTGAAAAAAAAGTAAAAGACTAATTTTGTAATTCCCTGCAGATTTTTTTTTTTCCATTTGCGAGAGACATCAATATTTAGATTAAATATTTTAATGCATTTACCGTATTTACTTGTGTATAGCACACACTTTTATTTCAAAACAACTGATAAAAATTTAGGGGTGCGTACTATACACCAAAAATAGAAAAAAAAAATATGTGAAAGAAAGGGTCCTGTGAGTGATGGCGAGGGGAAGTTGGGTGGGTGAGAAGGCGAAGTTAAAGCAATAAATTTGGTAGGGTGTCAAGAGTAGGAAGCACAGAAAAAAAAAAGGCCGGCTGTCTGTCGGAATGGGGGGGCGGGGAGTAAGAAGCCGAAGTTATTGTGGTAAACTGACAGGTGTCAACAATGGGAGGCAGAGAGAGAACATTGTCACTGCCAGGTTCCTCCATCATTTCTCCTCTTCCTTTTCTTTTTCTCCCCCTTTCTCCTCCTGCCATGCTCTGTAGTAAATGTCGCTGCTAGCTAAAACCCTAAAAGTTAATTTTGATGTCTCATAATAAGCTATCGGTCCATAGGGAAGAAAAAGGCGTCATTGTTCTCAGCTTTTTCCCCCTTCCCCATCCCACACCCGGGAAAGATATTTGACAGCTCTTGACCAGCTATCTTTTCATGGGAAAGGAAGGAAGAAAAAAAGTGTCATTCTTTTTTTTCCTTCCCCCACCCCCTCAAACACACCAGGAGAGATAAAAAAGGCAAGCTTGCTGCTGTCATGGCATCTTATCTTAGGGATAAGGGTATCTCAATGGCTTAGTGGAAGAGAGTGGGGAAATGCTGGAAGGGGCTGGCACAGCAGAGCAAGGCACACATGCGTAAGGGCGAGGCCTGGCAGACATCAAGCAACCTTGGCAGAGAGACAAGCCATCCCACCCCTCCTGGCTCGCCACCACCCTCTCTGCCTTCACACTCTTAACCAGTGTGAATGTTATCTTTCCTCACTCTTTTACATGTTGCCAGCTAGTTTCCTTTCTTCCCCCTCCTTTCTTGACCCTCCATCTTAGCATCGCTCCTGCTGTTTCTTGTGTTTGTTTTTTTTGTACAGTACTAGGGAGGCACTAAAAAAAATTTTTCCCTGTAACTTGTTGCAAAAATCGTGGTGCTCACTATACACGAGGGTGCACTATACACGAGTATATATGGTATTACGGTTATATAAACATCATAGGAGACACATAAACCATTAACATGTCATCACATTCCTGTGCGCTGTTGTTGCCCGCCAGTCTAGCACTAGACACATGAATGTTTGGTACGGTACCTAGTGTAGCATTTTGCTATAGAGTTATAGCTTATTTATTTTATTTGTTTATGTTTTTAAACTTAACCTAAATATTTTGTTTGTTTATATATTCCTATTTGTTGTAGTCTTTAACCTAATGTTTACATTTTTCTTTTTAGCTAGAATTATTGGTAAATTGCCTCTTCCTAGATAGCTATTTTAAATTTATTTATAATATTTTATCAGGTCAGGACTCACATCCAGTAGTTTATTTATTTTGTTTTTGTTGTGTTTTTAATGTAGGTTTTTCTTTTTTGTTTAGTTTTAGTTTCGGTTTGATTGCGATTTCTTTTGTTTTAGCCTCGAACCCAGACGTTTTGGAGGTATTCAAGTTGGGCTTGAGAAATAGTCAGGGGTTTTTGAAAGTTTTCTTTGCTTTGAATGACGTTCTTGGTCCAGCGACTGACGCGAATTGGCGTGTCAGCTCGCATCCGCTCGTTTTACAGCTAAATTCACGAGCATCATCATAATTTTGGTTAGCTTTTGCGGGCCAGGATAACAGTGTCACAGCTAGGGGTCGGAATAACATTTCAGGAAGAGTTATCGGATAAGAACTTTAGATTTCTTGGAGTGTTCAAGCAACCAAGCCGGTGACACACCGACGCCATGGGACCACATGAGCGGTATGACACCGGAACTTACCTTGTTTTAATTAGTCACGAGATCAGCTATGTCTGTGACCAGTTAATCACAGACTTTGACGTGTTTTGGTGCCTTGAGAAATGGCTTTTCTCAGCTGTAGTACGGTTTTCATATCGTCTGTGCAATCCTGTTAAGACCAGAGGTCCGAAAGTATCAAGGATCGCATGCTCACCACCCTGAAATTTTTATTTTAAGCTATGCTGGAAAATTAATACATAATTGATACATTTATTTTGAACTTTTAATTTTGTGAATACTGTATTTTAATTGTACTTGCTTTACTGAACTAACTATTGAACACTGCAGTAACAGTTGGAGAAACAGTCTAAATTCTATCATTTTAATTAATACCATCTTGGACTAAATTTTTTTTAAATATATATATTTTATAATAACCTCAATCAATTTCCTACTATAAACTCTAATTTTCAACAGCTATAAAATCACATAATTTCATTAATTTAAATGTTGTAAGGATGTGGTAGTAACTACTTCAACAGTCTAATTTAATTCTCTTTCATTTAGTTATTATTTAATCAGTCAGATAGTTAAGAATTTCTTTAATAAATCAGCTTTACTACCATCTACTTATTCCATATGTTCTGCTTGTTTTGTGTCTGCTGTGATGTTCCAAGGGGAGTAGAGTAGACATAAATGTTTTGCTAGGTGCTGTTGTACTTAGGCTGCTAAAAGAGGAGAGAGGTAAATTGAAATGGTAAGGAAGGTAACTACAGCTACACCACCTACCAACCTACAACTTACAACACCAATTTCCATCATCACCTCAATCTCTACCACCTAGTATAAAATACACTGGAGTCTAACAGCACCAATAACAGTGTATAAGTATTTATGTTCAGTAAGTGTACCATCAGTCACATACAGTACACTCACTGACAGTAGTACACACAGAAACACTACACTAGATCCTAGTTTTCTCCGCCCGAAAGTTTTGTGCTGGTGAGGCAAAGGATCTAGGCACGCGGTACCTAGATCTTAGTTTTCTCTGCCTGAGAGTTTTGTGCTCGTGAAACACAGGATCTAGACTCACAGTACCTAGTTCCTAGTTTTCTCCGTCTGAGAGTAATGTGCTGGCGAGACAAAGGATCTAGACACAAGCTCCAGTTGTTTGATTGCCAAATGACGCATGCTTTGCTGCGAGGTAAAAGTTGCCTATGTCATGATTGACTCTCATCAAAATTTCGGAACCGTAAATTTTATTAGGTGCATTTGTTTTCATTTTTGACGAAAATTCAATTCCTTGATATATCGTACAACTCCACAACTTACAGCTTAACTTTCAAACTATTTTCAGTTTACCAAAAATTTTCTCACCTTCATGTAAGACTAGTAGCAATTTTTGAAGGCCAAAAATATTGTATGTAAAATAGCTGTCTTATACGCCGGCAAACACGGTAAAAAAAGAATAAGTAATTAAATAATTGAATAAAAGTCTCATTGTCCTTAATTTATGGCAAGTTGCTGGGCGTCATGTCAGCGTCTATTCAAGGAGGTGCAGCTCACGTCACTTTTTGATGAATATCTGAATGTCACCGATCATGCAGTGTCAAAATTCTGATTAAGAAATTTAAACTAATGTTCTTGCAAATATCATGTCTGCCTTTCTCTGCGTTTCTAGACGAAGTGCTTAATCAAAAGATACAATCTATTATCACAGTCATGCTTGTTTCGTGAGTGACCTCGTGAACCTACAACCGCTCTCTTGGACGTTCGGGTTGGAGTACCTTAATAATCGCAATGCATCCCTGTTTACGGGACATGCAGCAGATAACACAACTGCCTCCTTCGGAGGTTCAGGTCAAAGTCCCCTAAAAACATGCACTTTCGGCGGTCCACGAAGTGATGCCGCTTAAGAATCGGACAGCCAATCTCAGAGCTTCCTCCTAACTGTAGCCACACCTCCTTGCAGTGAGTCGTTAAACCTGACAACTTTGCCTTTTATTTATACTTTTTTTTTCAACATTATAGTATCACAAATTTCTCTGTTATTGCGTTGTTGTTAATGATTAAACATGTTTACATAAACCCTGAAACATTAATTACGAATTTCTATCTGCCGTTCTTACAAGATGGCCTCTCATTGGCTGCCTCCTACCCTTCCGGTTCTTGGATGGGTGTTTGCCAGCATCACTTTAAGTGTCTTCTACCGTCTTTTCCTTAGAGAAGCCAGAAAATGGGCTTGTTTGAAATGGGTTATTTGAAAAGTGTGCCTAATCCTGATGTCTGATGCTGGCAATATTGCTTCTCAATACAAAAGATAGGGTGGCTGCATTTGGAGTCCATGTGGTGTGACAAGTTTGTTGTTTTAATATTGGAAAGGAAGGGTTGCATACCACCAGTAATACACATTTCTTGGAACATTGTACCCAGTCCTCCTGGACCCCTCTGAGCTTTCACAAAAATTATTTACAATAGAAAGTCTTATATTACCGTAATACATGGTATTTACTAATCATTTATGTCTGCTCTTCAAATGCAGATTACATATACCTTTAGGGGCGGGACTGCCTCTGTCAGCATGATGAGGTATGTGCGTCAAGAGCGCACCACCAGATGTACGGGATGCCGCGTACAATCGATTCTTTCTCGTAACTCTTGATGTTCACTTCCGAGCGCGCCACGAGTTGTTTAAGTGACGCATATTGCATGGCATACTTAATGCCGATATCTGTCATAACGTATGCAACCGTGAAAATGCTCTTGTATTAAACAAATTCATTAACGTTGTATTTAATACAGATTGACGGTGCACAAAAATACTGTCGTTATGGCCGTATTTTCATCTTAACGAGGTTCCGCTGTACCCCCCTTCCCAGCCATGACACTGCGTCGTGCAAAAACTGCATATAGGCAGACCCCGGGGTTATTTATCCTTTTGCGCACCAATATAATGCTACCCTGCATATAATGTGAATAGTGATTTGGGACCACTGAAATCGATGAAAAATTATTGCATTATATGCGAAAAATACGGTACTTTGGTTGGAGTCTTGATGGGATTTTAGAGGGTGTGGTACATAATTGAACGCTAGATGCATTAACCTATAACTGTAGATTTCTTCAAGCCAATTTGCGAAAATTAAACAACAGCAATCCTAGACAATACATAGTTTTGAACAAAATTGTTTCCAGTGTTACGAACTTCTGAGGCAAAATCTGTGACGCAGGAATCTTGTGCATTTAATTGTGGCGCAAGATATCACGCATAATGAATTAGTAATTTTGGATAAATAATAAATATTTACTCACAAAGTGGCCAAACACCATTATCTAGGATTGAGTATTTTATCCATATTGGCTTTGAAATAAGTGTACAAATAATGTTATGTTTTCAGCTGTGATGGTACCCGCCTCACTCATTTTTATTATAGTGTCAAGATGTATCAATTCTCACCAATGCTCCATCCTGAGCGGTGAGCTATACTCTTATCTCAGGGGTTCTACGTGGTGTCGAAGGGTGGACGCATACTGAGCGGTACAAAGAACACGTGGTTCAGTCAACAACCCATTTTTTTCACGTTTCCAAAAGTAACGCAACCATGCTTACATCATTACAGACATTTACTCTTTCACATCAACATAAGGTAAAACAGAAAATTAATTGAACAAAACG
The DNA here is from genome assembly GCA_003012365.1 of Medauroidea extradentata. NCBI lineage: Eukaryota > Metazoa > Arthropoda > Insecta > Phasmatodea > Phasmatidae > Medauroidea > Medauroidea extradentata. The sequence continues at coordinate 12,347 of PNEQ01082799.1, read as the reverse complement.
AAACAAAACTTAAAGAAAACTAGCACGTGCTGAACTAAAACATAACCTCTGTAACTGATAGTGAGCCGGCCACGCGGTCATTATCGCCGTAAGTTCACATCAATATATAAATGTTAATTAATAATAATTGCTACTAGAAAGTCTTTTCACAGCCTTCCATTGCGGCCCAATGGCTCTCGTCCGCGCCTCTCAACTAGATTCTCTTACCACGTGCCAAATTTGCGCAACACGACACACATCCATCCTCTCCCTCGACCGTCCAGAATCAAGGTTGACTAGCCTCGGTAATCGCAATGGCGTTACCATGGTGGCTTACCGTCCGGTAAAATGTTCTAGAACATTCTAGGAAGGTCAAATAACCAGTCTGGATACAAATTAAATAAACTTAAACAAACTAAAATTACTGAAAAATCAGCAAAATTCTGCTGAGCACAGTGATGTATCCTACTATGATACTGGAAGATTATTACAATAAAAGAATATTAAATAAAGGTTTGGCATCGGACATTGCCGGCAGTACACTTTGCAGTGCCCTCTGTGAATACTTATTGGCGTCACCCCCACTGCACCATGGCCGGGCTGGCCGAACTCATTTACATATCTTCAAAATAAATACGAAGAACTTTCCAACTGCCATAACTATTAAAACATTAATTTCACGTAAAATTTCGAAGAGTCCAAGATTGCTTGAATTTTTATGCTGTTTTAGAAAAGTCTGCACAAGACATGCTGATTTTAAATTCACATGTTGTTAGAAAACAGAACTCTGAATAATTCTAACTTAAGGCTTATGAACACATTATTTGACAGTAAAAGTATTACAATAAAAGACCAATCACTAGTAATTTCATCCAGACGCGATTTTCTCTTACTACACTGTTTTGCCAGGCCCAATAGCGGTTTTATATTTAGAGAGTGGGTTTTATATGTGATATCCTGTTCAGCAAAATTATAACATTTAAATTAATTAACCAAATGACTTTTCCTAAACAATCATTAGGCTTAAAACAACAAATTCTGAAGTCTTACTAAAACAATATTCTTGAAACTTACAATTGTGTAAGAATTAGCAATCTAAATATCTACTGGTAGTAGACTTGCATAAACTAAAGTTGGGTTGCCAGGAAACACACTGGGGCCTCTATGATTAATGAAAGCATCATATTGTAACAAATAAAAATGCCAATAGCCAATAACCACCAAATGTAACGGATAAACACAAATTTACTAACTGATGTAACGGATAAAAACAAATATCTACTAAACTAAACTTTATCTGAAATGCCTGAAGAGTACGGATAAACTGCTGTCACTTACCTTTCAGGCTTAACCTACTCATAACAGAATAAAATAACTTTGGTGGTTGGTTCACTAGCCTGGAGACGCTGCCAATACACAACACCACGCCTCCAGTATACCTAAATAAATACTGAGGCAGGTTGGTACTAGTAAAATAACTAAACAAACACTAACCTACACCATGATCTTCGATTGTCAGAGCTGTCGTCAATTAACAGACCACGACCGACTCTGACAACACACAACACAAACTACAAACATCTAACCAACCCTGCCTAAATAAAACAAATACCCTTCTATCGCATGCCCCTACTAAAACTTTACTCAAATTACACTAATCAAACAACTATTGGGGGCGTCCACCAAGAGACCTGTGATAAGCTACATTGTACTTCCTCAATGAAGTAAACCTAACCTAAAAACAACTACGGACTAAAGGTCGTAGCTCAACATAGCTACGTGACCTAAAACATATGATGAAAAGGGGGGAGTAGAGCTTACACAACACTCACTCACATCTGTGAAAGGCAGACTTACTAGAAAACCGGGGATCTAAGTTTATGAAGTCCTTAAACAGGACCAGGTTTCTTCCTCTACTAATTTGGTAAACCTTCAATAGGTTATAAAGTTACAAAAGACCCAGTAAAAGGTGACACTTTTCATTCTGAAAGGAAAGACTTGAGAAGATCTAGTTTTTTTCTGTTTATTTAAAAATAAAAATAGTAATCAGTCTTATTAGAACATTAGAACAGGTACAATAAATTTGTCAAAGATTTTTATAAAAACAAGATTATAAAAAGGATTGATTTCTTTGAAACAGTTAGTGCCAATTAAAGGCAAGATTAACATAAAGTGTACTTTTTGACTGGTTTTAAACGGTTAGACCAACGTAAATTTGTAATTTGAAAGAATACATCATGTTTTAGCATGTCCAGCCACTCCCAGGGGAAACGTCCTTTGCCTCTAAATCGAACAAATGGAAAAGGGCTCCAGCCCTTTCGTCTTGATAAAAAAATCTGCGACGTTATGAACTTGACTCATTTTACTGCCCGAGACAGCAATTTCACAATTTACTATTTATGCCGAAACGAAATAAAATTGAATTTTAACTACAGGCGAGTTATGACATTAAGTTATCTAATTTAACTATTAGACTATCAGACTGATTAACTTTTAGGCCGCCTTTGCGGCCGTATCTCCCGAAACCTACATGGTTAACTCACAATCCAACAACTGACCAAATAAACCCATGACTGATCCCGTGACTCCTCCGCTGACTCAATCCGTCAACTACGAAGCTCAGTCCTAATATAAAAGCTGGCCTGCTGACGTTTATGAACACCGCGTAAACGTTTCGCCGTACGGGAGGTTAAAGCTTCAAAACACACCTAACCTTCCCCAAACGGTGGGGAACAAACACGCACTGCGACAGTACTGCCAACTGGCAATGACGTCAACTACCCCAGGTGTCCCAACCAAACACAAGAGTTGAAGACGAGAAAGGAAACAGCAGACTATCGTCAATCGCGCACAGCTGTTCCTAATGTAGGCTAATACGTCACGGAAGCTTGTGTTGTTAGTGCAGTTATCTAGACGATTCAAGCGAACGTGTTGGTACAAATACAATGCACGTGGCTGTGAATAACAACCTAGCCTCAGCGCAATTTACAAGCAGATGTACTATGACGTTATCGACAAACTGCAGACAAGTGTTTAAACTACTGATGTTTTTATAACAGGGCACACGTGTGCACCAAGGCCCGAATCGCTCTACGTGAAAACAAGATGAACGCATCTTAGCAAGAAAATCTTTACCATAAATTGGCTCTCTGCCCTACTAAAATCAAATATTGATCCAAACAAAAAAATAAAAACCTAACCTTAATTTTTGTGATCGCGACAATATTCACTGCCCTATACTCAATTAACTCTGGGCTGACCAGCTCTAGGTCCTCAAGTGTCAGTAACACTGGCTAGCATCCATCACTTACGCAAAAATAAACACCAACAGGGACTCGAAGCAAGAATCATAGAAAACACACAACTGACTTATCGAAAAAGTATACTCCAAGCGCAGGCTGGTCGCTTCACACAGCGTTTATTTATCTACCACGCACTCTTAATAGAGGCGGTGGTCTTCTGGACATAACGCTGCAAGAGGCAACTAAGAGCTGTAGTTGCGCTTAAGAGCGCGTGGTTTCCTACGTGGAGGAGTCTGCTCGTCACTCTCAGGGGCACTGGTACGTGCTTCGTACTCTGCATGACAAAACTCCTCAAACAAGAGCTGGAACCAGGCAACTTAGTAGGAGTGAGTCTCGGTTTTTGTGGAGACGAACTCGCCTGGCGACTGCGTTCCTGGGCCGCACTGTATCTTAAGTCTTGAATAGCTCGAGGCAACACTTTGATTTGACTGCGGTGGGTTCCCATGTGGCCAGAGTTGTCTCTTACTAAAGAAAAACTGTACTGAGAGTCTGACACTCCCAAGCCTGGAAACCAAGAAGATCTTCGTATTGGTCTATTGTTTGCAATTTGTGGATTGATGGTCCTACGTGCTAGACGAGAACTTGAGTGCCCGAAGCAGTGTTTGTTGTGATCGCCGTTTGGACGTCTTCGGGTCCGCTCAGCCATAGTCGGCAATGCTCGTGTGCTACCTTCTTCCTCCCCTCTCCCTTCCCTACCGCACCAGCTGAGTTGGCTGGAGCGTGTGGGCTGGATAGTCAGTCTTCTCCCGGCCCGGTTTGAGGATAATTGTGTAGGCTTGCGACCGCGGCGACACTCCCTGATATGTACTTGGTAAGTTTATAGTTTTTTTGTTTTTTTCCTGCTTCCATTCTTGTTCGGTTTGATTCTCTTTATTCTTCTGTTGAGTTTGGCAATCAGGGTTGTGTCGTCACAAGCGCTAACTTGGCACAAGCGGGATGTGTTTCCCTGTTTTTATTAATTTGGTTTATAATGGAGAGCTGGTGTATTAGCTCGTGCACACTTAAGTAATAATTGTTACTAATTTAACTGCGTCTTGTTAACAGCTTTGATTATTGTTCTTGGGTCGTGCCCAGTTTGACGTCGTAGCCGTATTGTTTGTAACTGCTCTTTGTACCTGCTTTTGATATCGTAATACATTTTCTGCTATTAAGATCTATCTCTAAACTTATTAGTAGCTGTTTGAACCTGTAGCTGTTGTGTATTAATGATGTTGAGTGTTAACTCGTGGGAGGTTGTGTAAAGCAGCTGTGTGCCTTGGTTAGAGGCAACTCGACTAAGATTGGCAGCCTGTGTGAACGGTGTCTGCTTAGGATGCAGGCACAGAACTAAGTACATTTTGTAAATAAATATATTGAATAATTCGTTCACAGTTATACAGTCACAATTCAAGTCACTGCGTGTTCACGTTATTTATCAACACGGGTCTTTGTGCTTGAAAATTACACAGGTTGTTGCACTTAAAAGATACTGGTCCGCACTCGGTTGCTGTGCGATTACAAACTCTAATTCTGAGCCTTTATACACATGGTCAGGTTGAACTTTCCAGAGATATTTGACTCGCAAGTTCCGGTGAGCACGCCTCTTAGTGGCTAGGTTTGGATTTTTTGTAGGGTGTATTCCCTTATATGCGCATGGTGCGGATGATAGGTGACAGTGCCACCTCCTTCCTTGTCTCTCGGCAGTCCCTCTCGAGAAAGGGTATGGTGATGGAGAGTTGAAGACTCCATTTTCAAGAAGTCAACCTCCGGAGGGTGAAGAACTCCATTTTCAAGAAGTCAACCTCAGAAAGGGTAGAGCGAGTGACCGAGGCCGGTGTGCCGAGAGACGGGAGCTCAGAGAAGCTGCCAACGAACTCTGCTAACTTGGGCGAGATAAGTCCACTTTTAAAATAAGATGTTAAAAACATGCAATTGAATACAATTGCAATCACAAGTACTACTATGTTCAATATTCACTTGATTATTTACTTACAGCACGTAAAAGAAAGTGTCTAATAAAAATCACTCTTGCTCTGTGTGCACTCCTAGTTGAACAATGTTTTTGCATTGGAAAAAGTCTTTGTTGTTGTTTATGCACATAAAAGAAAAACACTGGAATATTATTACAACTTATTTATCCCTGTGACGCATTGCAACTACTGTCTCGCGTAGGGCGACCAAAAATGTGGCACGGCAAAGCCCCATTGCCACACGTCCACGGCTAGCTCAGCGGTACATTAACCAATCAGGCATGGGTTCTTACAACGTAGCACGAGACTAGAAATGAAAACGGCAGAACTCTCTCAAATTTTGGGGTTTATTAAAAGAAGTATACGTTTCAAACTTATACAGTACTTAAAATTTTTACTGCCGGGAGGCACCCTTTGAGCAAACCGCCATCTTAACGACCTAAAACCCCACAGCCGCCTAACACAACACACGACCGTCTCTGCCTACTTCTCGCCAACGACTCCCTGCGACTTTGCGCTCAAACAACTGGCGTTGCCTTTCAGTGGATCAGCCCCGCGGCCATTACAGGAACCAATTTAAAATGTTAAGTTATTTCATAACTAAAGAACATTTTAAACTTTTGATTTTTCCACATAATTATAAACATCAACATTTTAGCTTCCAAAACAATTATATACAAATTCATATAATAAGTATTAACTGTGTTACCAGGTGAAAGAAACATTAAATTTAAAATTGATGCAGTCAGTCAGCAACAGTCTGTGGTTTTATTGGTTGCAACTAAATATGGTGGCAAATTCTTAACTATAATTTTTATAGGCAGATTTTGCACTGAAATATAGCATTTTTTCGTGGTAACTCAAAATTTAGATTGATATCTCTGTCTTTTTCACACTCCGAGCATTAACAATGAACAGATATAATTTCGTTAAATTCAAATCCAAACTATTTAAGCAAAAAGTATGTATTGAAAATTTACTAAATATAAACAGAATCATTTAAATTTTAAATAAATAGTAACATAATTAAGCAAACTGTTATTCTTACTGTTAAATGAGCAATTTATAATTACCAAAGTAAATGTTACTTACTATGTTAAGAAGAATTAGATCCCAGTTACTGAAATTGATTGCTTTAAATATTTTTAAATAAATATCCACTGTCATGCTGGCTTTTAACAAATAAATTACAAATAGTTCTTAACAAAACTCTTTGATACTGTTGTTAGAATGACCATGAGGCCTACATTATAAGTGACAACTAAATATGAAAGAAACATACTGAAAATTAAAATATTTTAAAATTAATCTGGGGTCTGGGCCTCGGCCATGCTACAACCCCCCTCGCCCCCCCCCCCCCCCAAAAAAAATCAAATTTGTTCAATAAACTAAAAAAATTTAACTTCTCAACTGGTTCAGCAACAAAATTAAGCTTGGCAATATATGCCTGTACTTGAAATATACACAAAAAGTATTACATACAATCCTTCGACATTATAGTACTACAACTTTGTAAGCGCTGTGAAACAACTATCAACTCTCATCTCATTGACACTTTTGGTTAATCAGTGCTTTCTTTAGACATATTGACAGTCCAGTATTAAATTATTAAATAGGCTACTATCTAATGTTCAAATCATTCTTCAAAGTTGTCAACAATAATGTTTTCAAATAATTGTTCAGAGTGACATTAGATTACATCTCGTATTTCAAGATCAAACATTTCAGAAGATTAAAACAGACATTACTAACATCATCCAGAATTTAGAAAGTAAACATTACAATGATATGAACATAGAATTATTTCCCAAATACAAGTAAACCATGGATTGTAGACTTCTCCAATTTAAAATTTGAGGCAAGAAACAAACACAGTTTTACACAAGAATCTCAACTGTGTTACAAAACTCAAACATTTCCAAATAACAAAACATCGACACAATGAACAATGAAACTTGAATAAACAGCAACATACACTTTTAAAAAAAATCTGAACCTTTATATGGTTTTAAAAGATACTTAAATTCTATCAAATATATAAAATAGTAAAACCTGTGCCATCTCTCACATTCTCGTATATCCCATTATAAACACCTTTAACTTATTAAAAATATGTACTAGTAAAACTTGTGCCAATACCTACACATTCCATTCTTGTACAGACCATTAAACACATATATCAAATTCTCAATATAGAAGTTACCATTTCAAAATACCATTTGTGCATGCAGTACATCATATACCAGTGTGTGTTTGCTGTACCTGTTACTTCACAGTTTAATTGATTTTAATTTGGAATTTGTTACCTATAAACTCTTGGTTACCCTTCAAATTTTATAACGTAGGCCTAAATTGTGTATGATAATTATGTGCTGTAGCTTTATACATGTTTACTAAATTAAATTACATTATTTAAAACCCTTATCAGTTCGTAGTGGCAAATACAAGAAACCAAATTAAATGAAGATCACTGATACAGTGAACCCTCGATAACTCTAGGGGGAAGAAGCTGTCAGAGTTACAATTTGTCCGTGTTATCGAGGAGTGTCCGGGAGGTGGGATAATCAGTCATTTATCACAAGAAACGGGAAGAAATTAGTATGCTATCATTTCTACAAGCAAAAGAGGCTGCAATAAATACTGTTTTGTACATAACTATCGTATCAAGTTATGGGAGGGCCGCCATGCAGTGGGTAAATTAACGCTTACGTGGAGGACTATAAAAGAATGTCAAGCAATGTGGGCAGTCACATCTTTACTAATTTTTTTTATGCTGCTACTTCTATATGATCCTTTCTTTTATCTGTGTGCTGGAAGCTGGCACCAAGGCACCCTTCTATCATAAAAGTTTTCGTCTGGCTGGCTACAGCCAATGTGCGTGCACGTGTGAGAGAGATAAGAATTGATCGTCGGAGATAAGCTAGGGAGGTTGCGAGCGGAAGTAGTCAAGGTAAACCGGTACAGTCTCATGCAATACAAGCTCCGCACGTGACCACACGCATCTCACACAAGATGTTTACATTGAAAAATAACTTAAATCTTTATGTCTCAGCATAGGGGCAGCAGCCAGCTGCTAGCCTGATAGTTCCTTTACCCTCCTACAAAGTTCCTAAGATAAAAAAATAATTTTCCTCGTATACATGAATAAAAATGGTACTGTAATTAACAATCCTTCTGAGTCACTGTACATTATGTGAACACATTTTAACACTACTAATTTTAAAATTTAATTTTATGTCTGTAAATTGCATCATAGAACACATAATTTACAACTTTGTTCTTACACAAATTGTCATATTATAAAGCAATAAAATTTTAATCATGTTCTACAGAGTTACCGTATTTACTCGCCTAATCGCCGCATATTTTTGACCAAATTTTAGGCCCCAAAAAATAGGGTGCGGCCATTATGAGGGGTTTTCAAAAAGAATTCCTTATTAATTTTTTTGGTGTAGAATATAACAAATGTACATTTTTTTTTATATTTACACATTCATAACGTGACCATTTCTTCTAAAATAAAGAAAAAGGTTTTGTCGGTGTATAGTAAACAAGGAAAAATTAAGACAACAAAATCTTGTTAATTCATTCATGTGTGTCACTCAATGAAAATCTTTTACAATTACTCTGCATAAGACGTTTACATTTTACGGTCCATTACATGTACGCTATTGTTTCCCGTGAAGTAGTTTATAAACAAATCCGATTCACGCTTAAAACATTACAACTCTCCAGACACCTTTACGTTATCAACAGAGCATCATCAACCAGCGAGCGTGACTCATCGTGTCCGGCTTGGGCATGGATGTTGTGTTGTTCTTTCACCACCCACATCGGCTCTTGAAAACATTGTTGTTAAAGGGGCGTAAAACCCTCTCACCAATTTTTCTACATCGCACCTACGAAGCAATGATTTTTAATTATTCTTAAATGTCCGGAACAATTTGTTTTGCAGCACTGAATTCATTGCACATACCAGAGCAAAATAATTTTCCGTTTATGTGTCATTGTAACCCGTAGTTACCGTCATTTCACAATCACCATACTGAAATGTTTGTTTACGACACACGTGCGTGTCTGGCTCGCAGGGCGAAGAGGGAGGAAAGATAAAAAGTGAGAGGTCGGCCTGCTGCGTTGCATCTTTACTCACGCGTCACACGCCTCTCTAGCAACATTTTACCACACGGAACTTGCCAGATATTTACTGTGGGATTATTAAAGGCTAAGTAGCGATGGACGACTACGTTATAAGGTTTAATACTGTTCTAAAATATAATTTGATGAATTTAAATCCAGCAGAAACGATTTTTTATGTCTTTTAACCAAGAAATAATTAATTAAAAATTATTAAAATTTTTTTAAAAATTCTGGCTGAGTTATCTGAAGTCCGGGACATCGAGGTCCAAGTTATCGAGGGTTCACTGTACATAACAAACAACAGATCTTGCATTACAAATTAAAACAAATAAAGTACAACAAATTTCCTTGGCAAATTGTGAAGGCCCAAACAAACAGAAAATGAAACAACATGGCCCTGTGTGGTGATTCTCCTGGACCAGGGCATGACTGATGTGGAAACTTAATTATTTTAGGTCTATAGACATTACACCACACAACTAGAATAATACTAATTTTCAAGTTCATCCAATAGTACAATTCCTAAGAAATCCACAAACATCTGCCTATATGGAAATCCCTCGACATGAATTCTCTGAACACTCTTTTTACTTAGGCAAACTTGCCACCCCCCCACAATGTTTTCTCTCTTGCCTGCATGTCACACTTCCATCAATACAGAACAGTGCTGAAATTCGTTGTACTTGAGGATCACATAAACGCTTATCTCCATCTTCCAATGCTAAAATAATTAATCTCCAGTGTGTGTCAACATTCTTCTCCTGTCTCACCTTTATGTCACTAGTTTCAATCAACTCTCTGCCCTCTTCAATTTCAAATTTACCCTTATCATCATCTTGCCCACTCAAACTTACTAGGTACCGAATTTTCAATAACTGCTTCTTCCAATTCAAAATCACAAGTACAATTACAATGTTTGGTCAACCCTACCTTAACAGACTCTTCTCTCTCACTTGCATCAACCAACTCTACCGACTTATATGTCCTTTCAACTCCTCAATCTCAGCCTTCAACAACTCAATATTCCTCTGTATTTCTGCCTTAATTTCACTTGTTTGCTTAGTACAATAATTTCAATCAACTTATCATTCTGTTTATTTAACATAGGCCTACTCTGCAATACATGAATTAAATTTAACTGTCCGCAATTATTCATTTTCAATGGCAGACTATGAGAATGGATCCCCAAAACCATGTGTTCCTCCATTTTTGCAAAAATTCTCAAATATAATGTTCTGCAAACACCCAAACAGTTACCTAACCCTGCTGCTGCCAGGTCTTCCATAGTTTTAAAGACATCAATCAACAATTACAAGAGGGATGTAACCTTATCAAAATGCAATTAGTTAATGCAATTAGTTATGCACGAAATTACTATTCAAGTATCAGGTACATTTTTTTAACTACAGTAGAACCCCGATTTAACGAAATGTCATGGGACCCGAAAATGTTTACTCTAAATTGATGTTTTGTTAAATCCGGCACACCCCCGCCCTTCTCCCATACCAAAAAAAAGTTAAATCCTCGAGCATGTTTCGTCGGAATGTAAGGTAATTTTAAAAAGTATATTGGCTCAAAACAATAACAAAACTCAGTTACCGCAATAGGCAAGCCACAGCCGTAAAAGAAAAAAAGAAAAAGAATTGACGAAAAAACTTTCAGTGAACAGCTCTGCGAGCGTGTTCATAGTGAGTTAGGCCATCCTTGCGTGCGCCATCAACACACGAGAAGTGATGACTAACACCGCCGAGCGGTCAATATTTCCTTCTCTCTCCGGCCCGCTCCACCAACAAAATTAAGGAACATCCCATGAAAAATAGTAAAAATAGTATTTTTTAATGATAACTGAATTAAAAGTTTGCGAGACAACAGTAAAATAATACCTAATTAAATATGTGCGGCGGCGGCCATTGTAGTTTGTATGCAGCCGCACTCGTGAAATGAGTTGGTCTGCTTGCTAAAATGCTTTGAACTCTACAGTTTTTTTAGCATCGGAGAAACAAATTATTTACGGTAACAAATTCGTTGTAAAATGTCTATATAAATAATATTACGTATTTCTTATAAACTCGCTTGTTTTATCACCGGACGTGAGTGTAAATTATCACGCTGCACACCACTGCATTCTATCGGTAATAGAATTAATCCATAGAGCACATGGGCACTGCAGCGCATTCTAACGGAGACGCGAAGCACTATCTGTGAATTAGTTCTTGTGCTGTCCACGGCAGCGCTGCAGAGACTGGGTACCTAGATGCTCGTTTACTCGCCAGCTGCCAGGATGATGATCTAGGCACACGCTTGTTATGCCAGGGGGGTGACACAGGATAGGGCCTACGCAGCTCTTATTTTCTGTAAACGATTGCGTGTGTACCAATATACAAAATTACAAACATCACTGAATGATATTGTAATATATTAACAGAAATAATATTTGTAGGCAGTTACCATATATTACAGTGTTAATGTCGGAATCTACATGAATTAAATTGTTTGTTTTGTTGTAAAAACTGTTTAAAGAATGTTGATGAATATTAAGAGTCTTGAAAATTTTTTGTAGTGGTACACCCGAGGATCGTGTAAGGATACGCCGCCATTTTTCGTTACTATTATCACTCGTGTGCATGCTCACCGCGTGGTTGCAATTCGTCAACATTTATTGTACCAAATGGTTTGTTTTAGTTAGACCTTTTAGTTTTAAAGTTCCAGGTGCATTTTATTTTGCCTAGGACTAGGTTTTTATTGTACCAGTTATATGTGGCTTTATGACCTGTGTTTCGTTTCGCTTTAAAATGTTTTTACGACTGATGTTAACCTAATAGAGTGGTAGTGTGTTGTGTCCCACATGCTGCCAGTTGTTTGAATAATAATAATAACTGACTTCGACTGTACATAATATTACGTACTATTTATGAACAGTACTTTAATAAAAATATCAGATTTACTCGTATATAACCTTAAAGTTACAGGTTATGAGTGC
>PNEQ01082797.1:0-70731 GCA_003012365.1 Medauroidea extradentata | reverse complement strand
ACCCGGACTAGTGCGGGATTATCGTCGGACTAATTTTTGTCTTATTCATAGACGCGGACTATATCTAGTCCGACGTTACTTGGCGTTTATGAATAAGGTAACACTTGGTCCGGACTATAGGACCAACCCTGGACTAACTGGCACAAGATGATCTCAGGATCATCTCGGAACTATCTCACGACTATGAATAAGGCCCTATGAATAATGTAACACTTGGTCCGGTCTATAGGACAAACCCTGGACTACTGGCACAAGATGATCTCAGGATCATCTCGGAACAATCTCACTACTATGAATAAGGCCCAAGGACACTCTTCTGGAAACTTGACCGTCGGAATCGAGATGAACATTCTATGATCTCGAGGGCCGGTTGAGCTTGTTCTATGACGTTTTCGACAGATTTACTCCGAGCTCCGAGTTAGTTCCCGTAAGCGCCTATTAATTTGGCTCTATTTTTGAAATTGGGAACGTTTCGAGCATTTTTTTAGTACGTTTGAAAGATGAGTAATAAGAAGGTGGTTCTATGGGTTATTGTTTATTCTTATTAGTTGTATTGTTTGTGGGAATTATTTGAATACTCCGCAATGATTACAAAGTTTAATTTAAATATTTTGTGCATTATTTCAGGAATATGTTTTTTGGCTTTGTTTTTTGTGTGGTAAGTATTGTGTATGTAATAGTAAGTAAAATGCAGAGTGGAAAAATACAGGGGTGATGAGGGCTAGGGACCAATTAAAGGAGATGGGAAGAGTGCTATAAAAAGAAATTTAACGAGCAAAAAACGAGTACTTGGGGAACATAATGGCTCTAGGGAGAGATAAGAGCTGGAAACAGTTCTGTGGGTATGTTATATAGGAAGATGGGAGGAGGGGATGGAGGAATTCCGCAGTTGAAAGATAGGGAGGGTCTGGTCGCATCAACAGACATGGCGAAGGCTGATATGCTACAGAGGCAATACTTGATTGTCTTTGAGCCACTTGACATGAGGCAAGGGAATAAAGGGGATAGGAAAAGAGGTGATAAATTTAGAATTCAAGCTAAGAATATAGCTAGGATCATCAGTGGGCTGGTAAGTAGCAAGGCGGTCGGACTGGACGGTATTGGAAATGGGGCATTAAAGTTTGCTGTAAAGGAGTTGAGTAAATAGGCTACCTCAAAGTGCTTGCTGTTTGACAGGTCACTGGAACAAGGTAAGCTTCCACTAGAGTGGAAGGAGGCACTGGTGGTACCAATATGCAAGCAGGGGGAGGATAGGTCGCACCCCAGCAGTTACAGGCCGGTGAGCCTTACATAGAATACTGGGAAGGTGATGGAACAATTAGTAGCACAGTATGTAGTTAAGGTGATGAATGAAAAGAACTGGCTGAGTGAGTACTAAAATGGTTTCAGAGAAGGATATTCATGTGAGACTCAGTTGGCCGGTCTGTTGGAGGACCTGGTGAATGCTGTTGATGAGGGAAAGCAAGTGGATGCCTGTTTTATTGCAAGCATTTGACAAAGTGCCTTATAGGAAACTTATGCAAAAGGTGGGTGACCTATTAGAAGACAAGAGGTTGGTAGGGTGGATAGGAGATTTCCTCAAGGGAAGGGTTCCGAGAGTGAAAGTGGGGGGTACTGTGTCAATTGAGGAAAAGGTCTCTTCAGGTGTGCCACAGAGGAGTGTGCTAGGTCCGATATTGTTTACCATAATGGTTAATGACAGGTTTGGTGATAGTATAAGTACCTAGGAGTAGTTCTACATGAAAATCTTGGGTGGAAAAGCCAAGTTCAGAGAGTGGTCGCAGAGGGTAGGAAAGTGCTAGGAATAATGGGTGGGATATTAAGGGGAACTAGCTCGGAGGTGAAGGAGAAGGCCTACAGCACTATGGTCCGGCCTGTTCTTGAGTACGTTGCAGCAGAGTGGGACCCCCATATTGAGGTGGAGGTGAAGGAACAAAGAAGGTGCAAAGAAGGGCAGTCAGATGGGTGAAGGGTAAGTGGAGAAGGTGGGGGCAGGATGGAGTGGATGAAAGTAGTTTCAGGCCATCAGTGAAGATGAGGGATATGGGATTGGAACTCACTGAGGGATAGGAGGAGGGTGGAAAGACTGGTTAGGATGTATAAGATAGTGGAACGGGACGGAGGATGGAGTAGTGCACTAGCTGAACATCTAGATAAGGGTGGATATCGGGGTAGAGGCAACAACAGTAAAAAGATACAGCGGGTCTGGCGGAGGATGGGGAGGGGACTACAGTCTATGCTGGTTAGGACGGTGAGGGAATGGAATTTGTTGCAGGCGGGAGTGGTGTCGTTACGGGGTGTAGGACAGTTTAGGAAGGCTTTGGAGAGTATGTTGTATAGTCCATCTCACGTAAGAATTCCATTTTTTGACAGTTATGCTCACATTCATTTTTACTGCTGTTGCCATGGAATAAGCAGTGTTTTCCTCTGCCACAAGTGATTTTTGCACAAACACACTCAACTAGTTTTCAGACAGCATTACATCAAAATAGAAAGTATTTTTCTGTAGAAATTTGTGCATGTTATTGTCTTCAGAACTGTCAAAAAAAGGAATTCTTATGTGAGACAGACTATAAGGGTGTTTGGATCCTTGCCACTGGGCGCTTGCCCAATAGCAAGTAAATTATTATTAAAAAAAATCTTTCCAGCTAAATTTTTACAGGAAGGATGACTAGAATTTACTGATATGTGGTGCACTTATAATTTATTATATAATTTACATTATTTTCTCGATTCAGATTTTGAACATGCTGTTCTGTGATTATAGGGCTAATTTTATAGTACAGTAAATTTATGACGTAAATTATTTTGTAAGAGCATCTGTAGCAAGCTGGATATACTTACGTGCAGATAATAATAATAAGTTATCCTCGTAATTAGGCTACTGCCTAGTGGCAAGTGGACTCTTCCTCATCCTTACATTACCAGTCCCTTTCTAAACCTTTCAGCCCCTCTCAGTCACCAACTCATTTTGCAGAACATTCTACTCCCAGGCCATTCTTGCAAGCATAGACTGTCTACCCCTCTCCATTCTCCTCCACACTCTCTGAATTTTTTCACTGTTGGTTCCTCTCCCCTTGAATGATCCCATAGGTATCCTACAGAGTAATCTTCCCTACCCACCTTCACTGTACTTCACCTACCAATCATTCTATTCTCCTCCTGTCCTTCAGTGGTTTCCATCCCATTTCTTGCATTATCACTGTTGGTCTAAAGTTCCTTTCTTCCTCGTCATAGTATCCCTGCTTCTGCACCTTCTTTAGTTCTTGTACCTCCAACTCCATATACGGATCCCATTCTGCGGCTGCCTATTCCAACATTGGCCGAACCAATGTTCAATATGCCTTCTCCTTCACTTTACCACTAACTCCCTTCAACACCTTTCCCAGTACGCCCAAAGCCCTCCTTCCATTTTTAACTACTCTCTCCACCTATTTTGTCCACCTCAGATCAGCCTGTAACACAGTCCCTAGGTACCTATATCCTGCAGCTTCCTCTATTTCCTCCCCATCCCATGTATACACATCTGTTCACCATTCTCTTTCTAGTAAACCTCACCAACTTAGTCTTGCGAACATTAAACTTCATTCTGTTCTCCCCTGTCCAAGACCACAGCCTATCAATATCTGCGTGCAAGTTGTTTCCACTGCCTACCTTTGTATACAGCGCACAGTGATCTGCAAACAATCTTATTTTTCCTGTAAATCCAGAGTCCCAAGTCATTCACCATTATGGTGAATAACAGAGGACCCAACACACTTCCCTGCAGCACTCCTGATGTCACCTCTCCCTCCTCTGACATTGTAGGAAGTAGCAGAAGAGCACTAGCTTTCGTGGGGAGAGTCGTTGATGCAGGTGACAATGCCTCGGAAAGTGGCTCTTGGTCGGCGAAGCTGGACAACTGGCGTAGAAGGCTCTCACGGTCATGATGGTCGCTTCTGGAAGGGATCCGGCGGTCGCTGGTCTTCCTGGCCTGGAGCTGTA
Source organism: Medauroidea extradentata (assembly GCA_003012365.1). Taxonomy (NCBI): domain Eukaryota; kingdom Metazoa; phylum Arthropoda; class Insecta; order Phasmatodea; family Phasmatidae; genus Medauroidea; species Medauroidea extradentata. The sequence continues at coordinate 66,747 of PNEQ01082797.1, read as the reverse complement.
GCTTGAAGGTATGGTGAGGGTAGAGAAATTTACTGCAGCAGAACTGAACTTTTCATTTGTAGCAGGTGTACTGCTACAGAGTGAGTGGCAATCAGATCGCGACTGACTGAGTGTTGGGACTGCTGGCTCTTCTGGAAGAGGTCCGGCAGTCGCTGGTCTTCCAAGCCTGGAGCTGTAGGTTGATTGCAGCCGATCTGCTACCGAGTGGCGAGTGATCACGACTGAGTGGCGTGTAGGATGCAACTGACTTCGATGGCTCGTTGTCTTTCTTTTATACCCTTCTCGGGGCGGGTCCTAATGAGAGATGGTGCGGACGCGAGGGGGTGGTTCCTCCCTCTCTGGTTGTCTTCTGTGCTGCGGGTGGCGTGCCTACAGGCGGCAACACAGTTTTTTTGTGTGGGGATATTTAAAAGCTTTTGTTTATGCCAGCCCTGCTGATAGTGTCCGCAAACTACATGAACACATTGTGGATGATTGTCACTCCATTCCTTTGGAGCACACCTGGAATTTATGAACGTGTATGGGCATCAATGCGAAGACGTTGCTGCATTCACATGAACGGTGCCCATTTCAAACACTTTTTGTAGTGTCTTCGTCCACATGTGCAGTATTTTGACATTTTGATCCTCGGGAATGCTAGTATTATAGTGTTCCTATCGTAACGTTTATTGCGTCATTTTGCGAAAACCATTGGTTTCCAGAACAATTTTTGTTAGCATTATTTGCTTGTTTCTTTGTCCTCGATATACCTCAGCAGTCCGGATGTTTCTCAGTCCGTACTTGCTGATGGCCACCTGCTACACATGCAGTCTGAAAGCAGTGAGATCCTTGCGTATGTTCAAGCCAGTCTTTTTCAGCTAACTCTTTGTATGGAAAATCACACTGCGTTTTTTGAAGCTCAAAAGCTTCACAATAATTGGCCTGGGCACAACCTGGTTCCTAGTAGTACACCCATCTGCTTGGCAATCCGGACTGTGATGTTGTCCGTATTTCGCAGTTCTTTTCTTCCACCCCGAAAATCCTTAGATTTGATCGTCTTTGATATTACTCTAACTCTATAAAGTATTTTGTAAAGCCTCGATCACATTCTTCGTGGCAGTGTTACTAATTGTTTCAGCCATCAATTTAAGTATATCACACAATTTTAAGATTCCTTGTACCGCACACTGTAGCTGAGTTTGGTGACCTCTCATTTCTAGAGGGACTCGACAGCGTGTCTCCATGGATACCACAGAGCTTGCTTCACTACCACAGCTCATTTTTTGCTTGCACTGTTACCACTTCAGCAAGACGAAATAAAATGACAACTCGTTGCGGCCCTGTAGGGCACAACTTCGGAGTTTGTTTAGGCAACTTCCCCTGCCCCGGCACCCGAGTGGTTTATGTCCGCGCGCCGGCATTACTGTATTTAAAACACGTGTTTGGCGGCCCGCTGGGGGGTGGAGGCAGGCAGCCGGCCGAGGACACATGCACCGAGATGGCTGTCCTACCCCTCTGCTGCTGGGCCGGTGAGCCTGGAGAGAGAGATGCGGAGGTAGACGGCTGCGTGCACAGGTAGGCGTGGCCAGTTGATCACCCTTTCATTCCCAATTTCGCCCTCCCTAGCGTGTATATAAGCGGCCGCGGAGCGGGACTTGTTCACTACCACCAGGTTGAGGTTACACCTCCCGGAACTAGCAGGACAGCCTGGAGATCAGCTAGCTAGTAGAGTTAGTAGTAAACATTAGGAGTTTTGGAAACACTGTTGAACTGTTGAGGGCTGGGAGCCCAGTGGATACGAGCAGCATATTGGGAACTGAAGGGGACCTTGTCTGTCAACAATGGGGAACTATCGCAAGTTTGGTGGTTAGGGACCCGTCCTGGCTCGAGTGTAGGCGTCAGTTCTGACGGTCGAACGAGGGGGGCACTTGTGATTGTCAGAATAAATGAGGTGATCTGGATCTGTGTATACCATTCAAGTAGCAGCAAGTCCGACAATCCCCAGATGCCTTTCCCTCATCCGGTTTCCATCTGTCGTCACCATTTGATGGGGGAACGAGTCAACTAGGGCCTAGTAAGGAGGGGACGAGTGTCGAGCGAGTCCCAGGTGGACGAAGCCTGGGGTACTTCGCGCCGGCGCCATTGGGCTACAGTGGGCGTGGAAGCACGTCTGGCTGGGCACACGGTGGTCGGGCGAGGTCTCATACTTGCCTAGTGTGGTGGGAAGATCTGCGCTTGCCTAGTGTAGTGTGATGACCCGCTTGCCTGGGTGGTGTGGTCCCTGGGCTTTCTGTGCAAGGGAGCGACACCCAGTTAGAGGAAAACAGAGGTGGTTAGCTGACTCGGTTCTGGGAGGACCTAGTCGGGTGCTGTCAGGCTACGGTGGGCTTGGAAGCATGTCTAGCTGGGTATGCGGCTGTCGGCTCAGGTTCCGCGCTTGCCTTGTGTGGCGCAGGCCCCGTGCAGGGTGGTTGGACACCTCTGTCGCCCCAGCGATCCCAGAAAGGGATGTGGCACCCCCTTGTTGAAGGTGTGGGGTTAGTTGTGGTCCTTTCATCCACCCACATGTGCAACCTCCATGCCTCACCAACACTCCCACAGGCATCGGATTAGGTTGCCCTGGACTGTACGGCGGCTGAGGCGCCTCCAACGGGAGGTCGCTTGTAGTAGGAGCCCCATCGCTTCACCTATCCCGAATCATATCTCCGAGAGGGCATAGGAGTCACCACAGGTGGCTGGGAGGGCACCCTTTACCACCACCAGACAACAGGAGTGGGAAGTAGCGGCCCAACAGAGGAAGGAACAGCGGGAGCAGGCGGAGGCCCGGGGGAGATGGATCTTTCCTGATTGTGACCAGTGGGAGTAGTCCCACCAGCGACACCACCATCATACTTCTACCCCTTTCATTTTTGGGACCTTCAGTAGGTGGCCTTTGACACTTGCCGCTCTCTGTTCCTCTCTCTGTCTCTCTTCTCTGCTTTTTGTTGATCCTGCAGACAGCAGTATTGCTTCTTATCTCACATGAAGCAGAAGTGCTGGGGCAGATATAGAGGGTGGCCGAGTGAGGTTAGCCTGCCATAGATACCGGGTTAGTGCTGCCACCGGTGGTGCAGAAAATTTTTACTTTATAACTCTTGCCCCGGGTGAAGGGAAGCCGTGATGCATCCCTGCATAGGGTTTACAACCATAGTATTGTTACAAGTTGGGATTAACGCTGAAGGATAGAGGTCTTTGATAAAAGTAAATAAAATAAATAAAGCTAACCTAGTTTATTTACAATTATCTACACCAAAATAATCTCTGTATGTCTCTATTGATTGATTACTATTAAATAAAACATCAAAAAACACAATTAGCTACTATTTACATAAAGATAATTACTGTATATCTAAATAAAAAATCACGGTCTTCTGTACACGTTCTCTTTATATGAAATATGTCTCTCACCATTCACAAATTGTGGACCCAGTGTCCTAACCAAAAATACACAGATTGTCCTCCAGGTTGTCTACCGGCCATGTAAGTCACCAAAAAAAGTCACGGAAATTAAACGAGGTCACGGAATCACGAAAAAGTCACAGAATTTAACAAAGGGTCGCGGATTTTGTAAGTGGGCCGTTTGAAAGCAGTGTAGGAACAAGCAGTTTATTTTCGCATGTTTTAATTACACTCATTAATGTAGCTTCGAAAAACTTGCATATACTTTGCTCTGTACTTATAACCTTTTACCGATGGCACGCCCAGATATTGTGTGTGTGTTGCGAGATGCGAGTTAATGCAAAAAAGTCATCGTCAATGAGTTCAATCTTAGTCACTTATGCCGTTTTTACCAGTTGCCCAGTCGTGTTTACTTTCTCAGATGCTCGTTCTGCTGATGTGTGTAGTGCTGATATCACAGTCGTGTCCCCCTATTTTTTTATTGTGCCTTCACTTCCCTTGCTGTCAAGCAGTCACAATTAGACACACTCCGCCACGGCCCAATACTCTAAGCAGACAAAGATAAACGTGCGTCAATCACCTTCATCACGTGTAAATTCCATGAAGCCGATGATGAGCATCGGCGCCAGAAATCCTAGTAGGAGATTGCAGCACAAGAAGTTACTCACTTAACCAGGAAAATATAATAAACTAAAAAAACTGCCAAAGCTGATAAAGTAACCTACAAGACATGTGGTTATTTGTAATTTTCAGTGGTTGGGTGTGGGTAGAGGCAGAGTACGAAAAATCATGTTGTGTGAAAAATAATATAGATTTTGTAAGAGAGATTATTTTTGGGCATTAGTATGTGCGTGAAAATGAGTGGATAATTGCTAGAAGAAGGGGAGGGTTACAAGTTGCATGTCTGCTGAGCATTTTTTAGCCAAGGAGGTGAAGTTATTGACAGTTTCCGGGAGTGCCGTTGTAAGTTGTTTCCAACGCTGTATAATGCTGATGCTGGAAAAGGGAGGGGGGAGATTTCATCTGGCAGTGTTAAGACAAGCATGTAACTCTAGCTATCTTGTTATCTACGAAGGGTAAGCTTTTGCCTTATTATAAAGAAGTGAGTGTAGACAAACTGTGTAATGTAGTATTGCTCACAAGCCGAACATTGCTCTCCGACGTGCGCAGTCACATTTTTAAAACTTTTAACTTTTTTTATTTATTTTTATTTTTTCAATTTTTTTATTGTTCCAGAGAGTAAATTGTATTCGTAAAAATGCTACCTTATTGTTGAAGAGAGCAGCACACAATATCAAGATGTTAGAGTTAAAAAAAGAGAAACTGCTGCTGGAAGAGAACGAAAGGAAGAACTGCTCCTAATTTTGAGAGAGCTAAAAAATCTAAGAAAAGATATATAATCATTGTTTTATAGTTCTTGTAAATAGTTAAATTTGTAACTGTGGTGATGTTACAAGTGATTATTACGCATAAATACGTAGGTCACAAGCACTTTTTTTATGTCCCCATAGGTCACCGAAAAAGTCACTGAATTTTGTTGGATGGGTTGGGTAGACATCCTGTCTGGAGGCCCTAAAACTCCCTCGTCGCACTTCTCGTTGCTGCTTACAATCTTGCTGATGAACACACTTTAATTCTTCCTGCAACCTGTGACTATCACCACAACTCACACCAGATGCCTGCTGCCCAAAAAAATTCTTATGTTTCTGCTAAAGCTCTCTTTTATACCCTTAATCTAAAGTCTGAAATTCTCGCGGCAAGTCTTTATCTCAAAGCTCCTAGAAGGATATCGCATCTGGGTCAGGCACCATCCCACAGAAGAAAATACACACAGGAACAATCTAGACCATGATATCTGCTGTCATTAAAGTCTTACAAAACCCGAGATAGGCAAGCAGAGGGCCACCGCCATTTGCCGCAAAAAGGTAACGTTAGCAGCAAAAAGCATGTTGAACCCCTTTTATCTTACCACTGCTATATCAGCTTACACTGGTCGCACAATAGCAGCGGTGTGCAGGTGGCTGCTGCGGTACCACAAAAGGTAACATGAGTCACACAGTTCACACGGATGTCCCTTAGCTGTGCCACCATTATATCTTTTTACTCCGCTCAGCAAGATAATTGCAGCCCGCAGCAGTATAGTCTCCGCAGTTACTCTTTGTGCACCGGTAAAATGTTATCTAAGCGTAAGTCTGATTGCTCAAACCAGCCAGTAAGAAACACGAGAATCTGTGTACGAAAGACGGGGAAAGAGATGCGTAGTCATACATTTGTGTCAAGACCACAAGTTACAGGATTTCGGCTGAAAAATCAACTAACATTTAGTTAGTTAAAACCATTGCATTTACAGTCTAGACAAAATTGGCCAACGTAGTGAAAATCATTTTAAACAAAACTGTCAAACAGATTTTTGACGGTTTATCTCATTTAGGTTTGAAAAATAAATTATTGTAAAAACAGGGGAGCACCGAGTGGTTTGAAATTAAAGAGGTGTGCAATTCTTCACAAGATCACAGACGAGGTCGCAAGTGCAAATGCAGGCGCGGCAAATTAAATTCCTGAACTCCTAGCAGAAATAATAGAGGAAGGTGAATAATTGCCAAAGAAAATATTCAACGTCAATGTTACTGCTCTGTTTTGGAACTGGATTCCAGAACGGTCATTTAATAAAAGTATATGTCTGGATTCAAGGTCACAAAAGATTGCATCACCATATGGTTGGTTCTAATGCATCCGGAAACTTGAAACTTAAACCACTTACAGTTTATCATTCCAAAAACCCATTGGCATTTATAAAAATTGATCCGAGTAAGCTGCCAGTATCCTGGAAATATAACACTGAGGCCTGGGCTACATGTGTGCTGTTTGGAGATTGATTTAGTAATCATTTTGTTCCTGGCAATACAGTAGAATTAGACTACTTTCTTCTTAAAGCATGCTGGTTAATTAGTAAACATAAATTACACAAGCATTTAAATTTTATGGTTACAAAACGACACACTCAGTCTAAGTGACATTGTACATATGGCACAGTAAATTTTTTACGCTCGCTCAGCAGACATGTCTAATGGGGAGCATTGATAACTTACTCCACAAAAGTTAAGATTCAGCAAAGACGTGACTGGCGCTGGTTACAGCGATATTACACGGTACCTAATTCCGTAAAAGCCTGTGCAAGGTCTGCCATACCGGCTACTATAGAGGCTCTTGCCACAGAAGCGGTAGCAGAAACGACATGGCAGAGCAGGATTCCGTACCAGGTTTGCTAATAGAACAGGTCCTATTTACTGTGGCGGAAACTGTAGTGGATGCTGTACCAGACCAATCACATTGCAGTATTAGAATGTGTGGCGCGTCATGCGGCATCTGGGAGAACCACACAACTAAACAGAGTACTGTTTTGGAAATGGCTGCGAAGACGTGGACGAGTGTGGAAGTTATATACCATTAAATATTATGAATTTGACGATATTTAATATACGGCTTGAAATGAGCCAAAACTTCAGTTTGTTGTGGGATGCAATTCCTACCTCCATGGATACCGCAACCGATCATAACCTTCATACAAGCGTTTGGCTTCACATGTCGTGAGTGAACTGTATGAAGATAAAAATAATTTATTATTTGGAACTTCAGGAGTTTTCAGGTTAAAATTGTTCACATATTTTTGTGTATGAAGTTAAGTTAATGTTCATAGAATCTGCACTCTGCACAATTTTTTTTCCTTCTCTACGCTGCAGCCCCTAGCAATATCTTCTGCGAGTGGGATCCATGTTTTCAAACAAACTGTCTTGTACAACGACCATGTTCCCTGCCTGTACAGCAGCCACTACCGTGAAATAAGAATACTCCTTGACAGTAGGCATGGCGGCTGGTATAACGGCTGACGTAACAGAATTCGTAACAACCTCTATGGCGGCTGTTATCGAACCAGGTACCGTGTAATATCGGCTTTATGCACAGACATCATTGGTGCTGTGCATAATGCGTGTGAAGGTGGGTTTACAATGATAACATAATAGTAAGTATAGTACATAGGTCGTTCATACCAGTACTAACCTCTATATATTATTCATACCTACTGATTCACAACACCAAAAAATTGGTAGTGTGCCCAGAGATGCTGACATAGGAAATAATAATTTTTAATTTCTTGCTCGTGCTCATAGGACAGCAACCAATCACAGCAAAGGATTTTATGATTGTCTGCCAAGTTGGTTTAACCTCGAAAAATACACAAGAACAAAACAAAGCTAGTATGAGGAATTTTAATGTTAAAAACTATGGTTCTATATTGTAAATAATATTTTACATTGTGCAGTTTAAAGGAACTTTGTTTCTATATTTAGTATTATCTCTAAATACAATTCCACTCCAAATATGTTTCAATAACCTTCAGTTGACTTTTAAATAGGGAGGAATATTTCAGATTCTGTTAAAAAATGCCTTTGGCTAAACATAATGGTAATAATCCAATTATAAACTAATTTTGCACAAGGTGTCTGGTCGTGCACAGTTTATACTATTAGATATATGTTCAGTGCTTATGTTTTTTAATTTTGAATCAATATTGAGCATGTATGAGTGAGTGCCATGGTAGACAAGCCACATACAGCGTTCTCAAGTCTCCAGCCGGGCCGGCTTGGTCCATGTGCAGATTGTTGCCCTGTTGTCACACGCACTCCGCTTTTGACAGAATAATTTTGTAAAACATTGCGCGTGTTACAAGGGTGTATTATTTTTAATGTATGTACATTATATTTATTGCCTTTAGGTTCTCCAGGCATACTCGTTGCTTCTAAAATATAACAGTTAAGTTTCTTTTGAATTTGCGTTCAAGTACAGTACATACAATTGACTTGGGGAAAATATCGAGAATGTCAAGAATGTAACCCTTGTGTAGGCCTAAATCAGTGCCTTACGATACTAGACTATAATTATAAAAAATATCAACCTTGGTTCTGTTCTCTTTCATCATGTAAAAAAAATTGAGATTATCAAAAAAACTTCAACTTTGTTTGTATCATTATAGAGGTTATGCAACCCACAAATCACAATGAGTTTGTATAAGCAATATATGCTTGAAGGCATTGTATTTTTAGCTTTCAAATGAGACCAAGATCGGCTTTCTATGTTTATAAGGTAATTAATGACAGGCACTTTCAAAAAGTACTAAAAAGACCAATTTTGAGCACCGTTGTACTAATGGTTATATCTATAAAAATTGTCACTAAAAATCTAAAAAAAATTAATTTGTGCTCTTGATAGTATGTCCCAAAACTTGTAAAATTGTATAAAAATAAAAATTTATGCAGCAACTAAATATTAAAAATTTTGTTGATTTAAAATAAAATGTCCCAGTGGTCAGGTGTTGGTGCACCTGCCCCCTCACCGCATTGGCCTGATCAGGATCACCTCCAAGGAAGCAGCAGCCTGGCCATCGTGGGTGTGGATGAGATCGTAGTAGTACGGGACTGCTCCCTTGGACCGGGTCCAGAAGGTTCTCCTTTTGTACTGGCTGTGGGTTCCGACACATGGTCTGGCAACCTTCGGTCTGGATGTCTGTGTCTAAGTGTACCTGGGAGTAATTTTTCCCTGGGTATAGATGCATGCCCCACGGGTATCTCTGAGCCAGGTGTAACCACCTGAATGGGTGCCTGGCATCGTCTGGGCTGGAACCATGGGGGTGCGTGCTGCATGCTGGAAGTCAGGGCCTGGTTGGGGTCTGTGACAGCATCGTCTGGTTGGCGATTCCTCCGGCTTCTTTACTAAGACATGGAAGATGGTGTCTCTAATGTTATACTCTGGGCTCCAGGCCCCTTTCTTTGGAGATGTTGGTATCTTCTCCTCCTCGTGAGCCTGCGATGGTTTGGAGGCCAGACTTCTTGCCTCACACCTAGGCAATCGGGGTTCGATTCCTGGTGGGGTTGGTCCCCAAATTTTGTTTGTAGAAATCGTACTGGACAATGTTGCTGGTTTGCGGGTTTTCTCCCTCCCGTTTTTTCTGCCCTTTCATTCTGGCACTGCTCCATATTCACATCATGTCACCCCTCACCAGTGCTAGAAGACCTCAATGTTGAGTGCTAGCCAAAATCTCTTCTTTTCACTCCTCATCCTCTTTTTTGCCTTCTCTTTCTCCTCCTTTCCCTCCTTCTCACATTCTGAGATTATTGGTTCAGGGTCGGTGTCAACCAATGATGACAACAGGCAATGTAGTGCTGGTGGCAGTTCTGAGGTTTGGTAGGGTAGACAAATTATTGTTCATTGTGACTATTTTTCTATTGCTTAGAGTCTGTTTATTATTAATGAAACTTTCTGGTAACGTAAATAATATTTTTCTACATTAACTTTCATATCCTTTTGTTGTCACTGTACAAATTATTTGTTAAGTACAGTATTTTTATTTCTTGCTAGCCATACATAATTTCTTTGCTAGCTGAAAAATAATGATTTCAAACAGTACATTTTCTGTTAGACTTTTTCTTTAACTTAATTGATATTCCTTTAATGGTGCAGTAAAAAAATATTTTATGCAAATAAACATGTGACTTGGTGGCCACACATGCCATATTGGAATTCAAATGACCATATGTCTGACAATGTCAGTCTTGTTTATTTTTTGTAGTTTGAACAAGGTTCTTACGGTCTTGGAAAGTCCTGAAACTTTGACCATGTCTTTAAAAGGCCTTGAAAAGTCCTAGATTTAATCCAGTCCTTGAAAAGTCCTTGAATTTTTTGATTTACTTCTCTGATATTCTGGCTATTTTCCTAACATTAAAATCCATTCTCAGAAATATGAAACCATATTTTGACTATGCGTTATTTCTGTAATATAATTTATTTGATGACAATAGACGTTTTGCAGTGTCTTTGAAATTGATATACTTTCTGGCATACCACTGCACGTTAGGTTACACCTAGTGTTTTTTTATGAAATTGCGACAAGTAGTAATCTGCATCTGCTAGAGTTTAATGGCAAAACTTTTTTGAAAGAGGTGCAAAAAAGGAAACTGAAGAGCTTTGAGGAGGAAAAGTGGCCCAAACAAAATGCTACGAGGGTATTAAAAAATTAATTACGTGTCAGGTGCGTGAGAAGCTAGCGTGCAGTGCGTGCTGCAGAGCGGAATGTCTCCCATGTTTTTCAAGCTGAAGTTGCCCGACCACTTCCGAAGCAGTGTTTTGTGCCAGTGATCTAGCACTGTACGTTGCGCAATTAGTGAACGACAATATTTCCCTTTGCTTACTAATTTTTTATTTATTCAGTTACAGCATGCAATTCGTGGTAATTTTAATATCTTGAATTGGGAAAAACTACTCTATTGTGCTAATACTTAAGCAGTAAAATGTCATTAGCCATATTTGTTTATATTAGAACTGGTAACAGACTGAATTAAAAAAAGAAGTCTCTTTAAAAAGTACTTTTCTTTTGTGATTCAGTGTAATTTATTTTCATGAATATTTTTAATAAATAAGGAGTTTCATTAAATATGAAGGTGTTAATTTTAAATGAAATTAAAAATTTCTGGTTTAGTAATCATTAGTGAACATCAGTTCTAAAAGGGTGGGGGAGACCGTAGTATAAATGTTGCAAATAAAACCTTAAACATTAAAATAAAAATTTGGCATATCGAATGTTATTTACTGCGGTCCTTGAAATATTAATAGACAGTTTTTGAAAAGTCCTTGAAAGTCCTTGAATTTTAATTGTATGTTGTTGTAAGTACAGTATTAGAAACCCAGTAAATGATGTCAAGTGACATCATTTTTAGATGATGGATTCTATTTGTGACAGAGTTAAAAATGAGTATTAGAGGAGTGGGTAAGCAAAGCAGGATCTGTTTCGTCTTAGCTGCTTATTTGGCTACAGAATGAAAACAACACTATCTGATAATGATCTTAGTAATTGCAAAATTTGAGTAAATGGTGTCAAATATTGTTAAGAATAAACATGTATGTATTTCTGATACACTAATATTTACTTAAGATAAATAGCTATTTGTTTTAATTTTCTTCCTGCAAGAGGCATACAGTGGATTGTTTCACAGGTTGCTGCCCAGGCTGATAAAGTGGCTCGTCGGTTACCTGCTGCATGCCCAGCTCACTATTGGAAGTATTAACTTAGTGAACCGTTCAGTGAATGACATTTCGCTCTCCAAAGAGGAACTTTTCTCTCTGGTAAATTTAAATGTTATCTGTACTAAGCCATCTTATGAGTGACCATCTAAGAAGGTCTTATGGACACTGATTTCTGCTGACTGTTAGTAATTTATAGAACTTTCAAATTTTAGCTTACATACTGTTTATGTCTTCCAAGAAAGACAATAATTTTTTCATTGTTTGATTTTGTTCCAATCAGTCAGCTTCATTTTGTAATGGCAGTCATATAATTTAGCAATGGTGAACAAGTCACTTGCAGTCCATATACATAGTATGTAAATAAGCATTTGTACAAAAGTAGTACAGTTATGCAAAAATAAGTCACATCATTAACAAATATATTAAACAGAAGAGGCTATAACATTTTGTGGTGTAGTATACCAGGAGCATCAAATGCTGAGGAGGTTGGTGTCATCAGTTCTTACAGAAAGGGTTCTGTTAAATAAATACAAACCCAGTTTGTAGAGTAAGTATTAAAATTAAACTAGTATAATTTTTTCAAATTTAGTGAGTGTTTACATGTCAAAAGTTTTGTTCAGATCAAAATGTATGAATGACTCTGTTGCAATGTATGGTTTCACTATAAGTGTAATTTACAAATCAATTTTGTAGTTGTAATTTTACCTGGTATGAAACTATGCTGATAATTTAGTAGTTAATAGTTTCAAAACATGAAACACGTTTTTTTTAAATTATTATTTCAAAAACCATATAAAAATATTTATCATCCTTCTTTAAAATATTAATTACATTTGCTGCAAATTTAAGAATGTCTGTTAGTGCTGCTGTTAGACTGTAATTTCAGTACACTTCTGGATTTTGTTCCTATATGTGACTTAGGCGTACTTGACCGTTTAACTAAGCAGACAGTAGCATTAAACAGCTACAAGTTTTTCTCGTGTGCTTGAGTCTGAATTTGAATATTTAATTTATTATCTGTGTGGTATACTTGAGAAAAATGTTTTCCCAATGAATTTGGCATTTTAACATGCACAATTTTGAAAGCGAACATCATTATTAAAGTATAGGTTTTACTTGTTTCTTTAGCAGAATATGGTACATGTTTATAGTTTTGCTGGGACCTTTCAAATTTTTAAACTTTACTTATCATAATCTGACACATATGTTTAGACTATTGATCACGTTGTGCTCAATGTAAGACCAATTCATGATCTTGTTGTGAGAAAGAGCATATCACATTTCATTGAGAGTAGAAAACCACCAGCATTCAAGCAAGAATGACAAGTACTCTGTGGTCCAGGGAGACAGTATACTGAGCTGCTGGAAGAGATGGAGATATGCCATTTAATCAAAATGTAAAGGTTTAGTCAACAAAGGGAGGGGGAAAGAGTTGATAGACAAACTGCAGGTGTGGTGACATCACTGCAAGAGGCTGGTGACTGTTGCTGATGAAGATAGATTAAGCTGGTGTTGTTTTAAGTATTCTATGCTTACGTGTTCTCATAGCAAGAAACTCGTCAGAAACTAATGCTTTTATATTTAATTGTGTACTAAACATACTGCTGAATTATCTCTGGTTTTCAAACTTGATTTTCCAACATCTGAGCCCCATTTTCTGTCTAAAAAATTGACGTTCTTTGATTTTTTTTTTCAGAGTGCAAAACTCTTATGATAAACTGTTTTTTTTCCCCGTCCTTTTCACAATGTTAATTATTTTTAGTTTAACATAATAGAATAAACCTCTCTTTTCTATGATATTGCACTCGTGAAACTAAATACACTACAATAATTTTCGCTGGGATGATTCATGATCAAAGAATGCTGCTAAAGCTCTATGCTAGTCAAGAAGCCAGTACCTTTTTTCCTTCTCGGTGAGAGGAGAGAAATCTATCCTGAAAAGAGGAGAGGTGGTTCCGGCTCCATCAGTGTGACTTCTTACCTTGTCTTTCTGACGATACATGTTCTTGGCCACACAATTTTTACTCATTTTTTTGGGCTGGAGGACATGAGTACACCAAATGTTAATCAGGTTTGATGTCTACTCAAATAGTTGTCCTGATCTACAGGATAAGAGATGCAAAATTTAAAATTGTGTTGCTCATATTAATTAACTACTTCTGTATACTACACACCATCACTGACCTGATTACAGAGGCATTTAACATGTGACAAAATCCACCAAAAATCACACTTACTATACGACACTAGCAGGCACAAGAACATTTAACTTTCTTTTCAGTTTTTAATTATTTTACATCACAGTAGACACCCGATTATCTGTGCGGATTATCCAATATGCTGATTATCCGAGCAAACTATTTTACTTTCAAGAGTTAAAAAAAATTTGTAAAAATTAAAAAAAAAAAGAAAAAAGAAAGAAAAAAAGTTATTTATAAATACAAGCTGTGTTTACTCGCATAATGTTCATCAACATGGTATTCCCGCAGCCGTATTTGAAAGCTTTGAATAAGATAAAGTCATTTCTAGCAGCCAAAACAATTAGTTCCGCGTATGCTTGGATTATCTTTGATAAATAAGATATCTGCGATTTTTTTATTGTATTTGTTTTCAGATTATTAGCACATACTCCCTAATCATTAATGCAAATAATCTAGTCTACTGTATCAAATTACTGCCTTATTGCAGGAATGAATTTGACTTTTTTTCTTTCTACTGAGATCTAAGAAAGGGTAAAAGTGGATTATTTGCGATTTTGGTTTATCTGAGCCATCGGCCCCATCCATTTGTGCGGATGGTCGGGAGTAAACTGTACTACCTTTTCCCTGTTGCATTATATGTGTGAGTGCTTGAAATTACTGTGCAATTACGCAAGTGAACAATTACATCAACATTAACACGACACACACCAAATGAGTTGGCTGTGTGCCTGATTCCACAGAAAACTGTTCATGTTGGCTCCGTACCACACATGTATGCTACTGCGATACACTGAATGCTGAAACCACTCCATGGCAAATCATAAATTAACATTCTTTTGTTACTAATATTATAACTAGTCTTCTTTCACACTATGCAACAGTTAAAATTGTGTTAGTTTTTAAATCTTTAATTGGCTGCTACAGTTCTGGTTGGCTGTCCTGATTTATCCACTGGAACTACCTGTACTTTTAGGATCACAAGGATGCTGTAGCAGAATGGATAGGTATTTGGTGATTGCTTCTTCTCAGCGCAGCACAGTAACTGGGACTCAAAGGCAGTCTTTGTAGTGATGAGTATTAGATTAAGGTTGGCATCATGTTAGTATGCCTAATGGCGGCATGTAGATCGGCTTGTTATGTATGAGTACTGAGACTTGTGATGTGATTTGAAGAAGTAAAGAGTTACTACATGGTGCAGTTGAAGGATCAAGTAAATGAGACAAGAAAGAAGCATTGGATTAGTTTATAATGATTTGTGTCATCCGTTATGTATTTGTAAAGTTTACCAGTGATTAGCTACGACTTCAACATGGCTAACGCCTTCAATGTACCCGCCAAACTTTCGCTCACGGGTAACCTGTCTGAGAACTAGAAAAAATTCAGTCAAGCCTTCGAGATTTACCTTGAGGCGTCAGATTTGAAATCCCAAAGTGAATAGTGCAAAATTGCAATATTTTAAAATGTCGTTGTAGAGGTTGCCTTAGATGTGTACAACACGTTTACATTTTCAGCAGACGAATAAACAAACTGGTCTGTTGCGATCGTTCTCAAAAAATTTCAAACATACTGCAATCCAAAAAAGAATATTCTGCATGCACATTTTTTGTTTTATAACCGCAGGTAAAAAGATGAAGAACAATTTGATGCCTTTGTGACTGAATTGAAAATATTTCTACGGGACTGCGAGTTTCAACATACGGATGAAATTCTTTGTAAAAAGATTGTTTTTGGGGCATGTGATCAAACAACTCAAGAAAAGGTGTTAAAGTGGAGATGTAAATCTTCAATAAACCATTGAACGATTCTGAACAGCAGAAATTACCAACTCTCGAGCCAGTCAGGTCATGAACTCCGATGAAGAAACCCAGATCTGCATCAGTGTGGATGAAATGAAACACAGAAGAAACAGCCATGTTTAGGCTAAGTCATCAAATGTACGAGTTAACATGGACATTGACTGCAAGTGGTGTGGCTATCAACATCCGAGAGATGCAATGATATGTCCAGCACAAGGGAAAGTGTGCTGTCATTGTGATCGCAGGAATCACTTTGCAAAAGTATACAATTTGTGTGGAATGGAGAAGATGCAGCAACAGGTAACTGAGGTAAAAAGTGGCTTAGACCAGAGTCATGTTGGAGCTGAATATGAAGACTATTATTGCTGTGAAGTATCAAACACTGCAGTGAATACATGACTTGCATCAAGAATCTGGACAGAGACGTTTCTTGTAGAAAATGTTTTAAGTGTAAAATTCATACTTGACTCTGGTGCCTGTGTGAACATCTTACCACTCAAGATTTTTTCGTCATTACAAAATGTGTCACCAAGTGTCAAATTACGGCGAGAAGAAATCTCGCTGGCTGTGTATAACAACCCAAGCATTAAAGTGGTGGGCTGCAGTGACTTGTGTTTATCTCTAAATAACTTGAGTTCCTGTGAATCATTTGTTATCGTAGATGAAGAATCAGTTCCAATCCTAGGTCTTCCCACATATGAGAGGTTAGGGATCATGCAGAAGAACATTAGCGAGATGTGTTACTTGGCCAAGGAAAACATAGTCACTGCATTCAAGGATGTTTTCACTGGAATAGGTAAGTTTGAGAGTGACTAAACTATCAAGTTAAAACAAAATTTTGTGCTATCCTCCAGTCTTCCCCACAGACTTCCCATGACAATCAAAGACAAGTTGAAAAGTGAGTTGGCTAACTTTGTCAGTTAGGCATTATAGCTATTTGTAACATACCAACAGAGTAGGTCAACAGGCTCGTCATTGTAGAAAAGTCAAATGGCACTTTGAGGCTCTGTTTAGACCCGCAAGATCTGAATGATGCCATTGTTAAGGAATATGTGGAATTGCCCACACTCAGGGATGTTGTTACAAAGCCTGGCAGAGCACAGTTCTTCAGTGTCCTTGACCTAAAGGACTCATTCTGGCATGTCAACCTAGATCGAATCAGCTCTTTGTACTGCACTTACTAAACTGTCTTAGGGTGCTATCAGTTCAAACGGTTGCCATTTGGCTTGAACATTTCCACTTAAGTGTTTCAAAAATATAATACATACATATTTGGTGACATTGATGGTGTCACAATATATGTTGATGATATATTGATTTATACAGTAGATGAGCAAACTCATGACAGAATCCTGGAAGAAGTGCTGAACAGGGCTCGGAAGTGCAATGTCAAGTTTAATGTTAACAAGTTTCAGTATAAATTAAAGCAGGTCATGTACGCGGGTCATACTTTTGAGATGTAGTGTTCTTCCAAATGTTGATAAAATCTCTGCGATTGTCAATTATGATGCACCAAAGTGTAAGCAAGACTTTCAATGTTTCCTTCGTTTAGTGAATTATTTAAGGGACTTCATCCCTCACTTCACTGAAGTAACCAGCCCTTTGCGAAGCTTGTTGAAAAAAAAAAAAAAAATCTGTAACAGATTTCACCATACATTGTAGTTGAAGAGGACTTAATGTTTTTGGGGGACAAAATAATGGTCCCTGCATCCTTCAAAGACTTTGTATTAGACAACTTACACCAGTCTTATTTTGGGGTGTCAAAAACCAAGGCCAGAGCTACAACTTTGCTCTATTGGGCTAGCATGGATGCAGATATTGAAAACCTCATTGCTAAATGTCGTCTTTGTGAAAATTTTCAGTTCACGCAATGCTAAAGAACCAATGATAGTATAAGAACCACAGACACTGCCATTTCATAAAGTAGCCTGTCGAGTTAGATTTCAGTCCTTACCTTGTCCTTTGTGATTACTATTCAAAGTGGATAGAGTTAGTTCCCCTGAGCTCTAAAAACTCTTCCACTGTCATCCAACCATCTTCTCAAAACATAGAATACCAAGTATTCTAGTTGCAGACAACATGCCCTTTAATTCTCTAGAATTTAGAGAGTTTAGCGGCAGTTATGGTTTCACACTTCAAACTTCATGTCCCTATTATCCTGAAAGTAATGGTCTGGCAGAACATGCAGTAGGGATCTGTAAAAATATGTTAAAAAAATGTAATGAAGAAAATCTTGATGTGCACATGATGTTGCTGGAATATTGAGACACTTTAATGTTAGGGTCAAATTTCAGTCCGACTCAGCTGTTGTTCAGCAGACTAACCAGAACAAAACTGCCTATTCATGATAACCTATAGAAACCTAAAGTTGTAAATAACTTTGATCTGTTACAGGTGCAAAGATATTTGCAGAATAGCAGAATTATGACAAAAATGCTAGACCAAGGAATGTTGAATTCAACAAAGGTGACAAGGTTGTTTATCTGGACGAGGGTGTGTAGAAGCCAGCAAGTGTAATTTAGGTTCTCGAGCCCCCACTACCAATATTAATCCAGGATGCCAGTAGTGGTAGGATCAAGCGGCGAAACAGGCATCATCTCAAGAAATCCTTTGTAAAATGGACACCAAGTTAACAAGACATAACACTGTAAATAAGCAAAAGTATTGATCGAGTGAACCCAGAGTTTTTAGGTTAGCAGCTAAGCATTCATTTCAACAGGAGAGTCTGTTAGATGAAGGATTCAGATGGTTTGCAGATGCAGAGATTAGGAATGAACAATACAAGGACTTAAAGAGTTAATGAGCATGTTTGTTCAAGGCCTCTGTCACAGAGAGTTTCACAAAAACCTATCTCAAATACTATGTACCTAAGTGAGGGTCATGACTGTGTTCAAAAGGTTTGTAATCAAGTATTGTATAACATCATTTGTATAATAATCTGTGAAAAGGGAGATGTAGTGGTAAGTATTGGTTAAGACTGGCAACAGGTTAGTTTGTCTAAATGACTGTATCTAAAGGGTTTGTAATCAAGTATTGTGTAACATTATTTGTACCATAATCTGTGAAGAGGAAGATGTAGTGATGAGTTTTAGGTTAAGGTTGGCAACAGGTTAGTATGCCCAACGGCGACATGTAAATCGGCTTGTTATGTATGAGTACTGAGACTTATGATGTAATTTTGATGAAGTAAAGCGTTATTAGTCTTACTGCAAACTGTTAAGTCCCACATTTCCTTTTTGCTGGATTTTGCTACCAACTTCCCCTTTCGCCTTGTGGCCCTCAGGTGATAAACTATGTTTTTACATAATTATTTGTCAGTGTGTTGATGTTGGCTATGTTCTGGTACCAGCATTTGTGTTTATATTTTGGACACTGTAATTTTACTTTACTTTTTCGAATGGTGGATTTACTATTTGTTTGAAAAAAAAAACCTAATCTAGTTTTGGTGGGTGTTACAATTTTGTATTTACTTGTAAATTGTCACTTTTGTTGTTGAGCATGTGCAGAGCTCTTATCTTTTTGTCACACACTTAGTACCTCAGTGTCTGCTGTCTTGTTCCTTATTACAAATTGCTTGTCGGTCACCGAAAACTTATTTAGCAAAAGTGCGACTATGTTTTTTTTTTAATGAAAAATTTGGAAACATTGTCATTATGCGACTTACGTTGTGTATGTTTGGTGGCGTGTAGCACACGGAGAAGATAAAAGTCAGCAGTTGGTTTTTCAGCAGAGAGGTGAAAAAACTGCTGGAGTTGACTTTATACAACATGCACATCACAGTTGACCTCTCCTGGGCCACTGGCAAACCTTCAAACTTCCACCTTCTCCTGCCTCTCACTGTCCCTCCAGCAATCATTACACTAGCCAAGGTTAGTGTCCTTTTTTTTTCTTCACTACTTGAAACAGTCACCAAAACAAACATAGCACTTCATGTTTAAGTTCCTTTCCACGTGAAAATTATTTTTGAATTAGTTTGTTTATAGAGTGGTCTCATGTTTACCGAGCAAGGTAGGGTGATGTTAAAACACACACCTCACATTTGGAAGGAACTGGGTTTAATTCCCAGTTCCAATAATTTGTGATTTTGGTTTCCAGGGATTTCCAAAATCATTTAAAGTGAATTGTGGGTTTGTTTCTTAATACTGACTTTATTCCCAGTTTCCTTTTGTACCTAGGCCTTGTGCTGTCTGAGAGTACATAAAACACTTAATAGTATTAGTATACATAAATGAAGAAGTGAATGGATGGACAAACTTATTGTTATGATCATCAAATGAATATTGAGTGATATGTGTGATATATATCAGTGTTCTCCCCAGTAAAAATTTAGTGCTGGGTGGTTCACGAGACCAGCTGGGTGCATCGTGGAATGAGCTTGATGGTGTTGATGGGAATTTCTGGTTCTTAGCCGGGTGGTAAAGAAAACTAGCCGGGTGGGGCGCCCGGCAAAATGGGCCTGGAAAGAACACTGCATATATATATATATATATATCTGTGTGTATGCGTGCATGTGTGTGTCTGTGTCTTTTCCATGAATGAAAATAAGTGCTTAGTACAAATAAATAGCAAACAGTTTAAATGTAAATGGATTTTAATGTACCTGAGGACCTGAAGGTCTGTAAAAGGACTGAAAGCACTTAGACATCATCTCGGCACCGACTAGGCATTTGTCTGTAAAGTTATTAACAATAAAGTTTGTTGGCAGTTTCTCATCAGGGTGTGTAAGCGCTTGGCACCTGTGGGAAAGCAAGTCGGCCTTTGAAGTACAGTATACTGGTGGGACTGGTGATTTGCAGTGCTTGCTTCCTGTCCTGTGATCTCAATGGGGCTTTGGCAGCTTCTTCCCCGAGGACAGGTTGTGCGGCCAGATGGTGCACCAGTTGTGCTCTATGTTTTGTGTGTGCACCATGATCTGTTCACCGGCCTCCATCCTTGAGAGGTTCTGCCTGTTGACATTGCCCACTTCTGGTGATGAACACAAACTTTCTTGTGATTGACTCTTGAGTTTATGGTAGCTTTGCCAGCAGTTGTATATTATGGTTGTGTCAGATTAAATTGGGAATCTTTTGGGTGAGTGTGGCTGCATTCCTTCTCTTGATGGGCACGAGAAAAATCTTAGTGGGATCATCTTGCTTTGTCCCTCCAAAGATCCACTATACTCTGTTCACTCTAAGGTTGCAGTAGAAATATAAATCGCTAACGAAATAAATCAAAGCAATTTAATTATCTCTTTATTCCTCACATTGTGATTGTGCACACATTTTCCTTGTATTTTACAATGTTTCAAATTAAATGTATTCTGTACAACATTTTTTATTGTCATTCACTTGAATGAATTTGCTGCAACCTTAGAATGGATAGATAATAGCCTTCGATCATTCCACCCTGCATGTTTTTTCTGTTGGCTCAGTTTGACCTTGTAAATCACAATGACCTTTCCAGGACCTTTAATGCTCTTCCTGTTTCTAAACACCCAGCCTAGGCATACCGCCCTGCATGTGTTGGGACAGTCAGTGACCATCTTGCTGGAACACTCTACTATTTTATTATTGTCTGCTGCCTTGGGTTCCTCAGCCCACAGCATGCATCATTGTAGGTACAGCTTGACGATCATTCTGAATGCCAAGTTCAACTCTCCCACGGACATGTTACTCCTGGCTGAGATATAACAGTTGTATTTTCTTTCATACTCAATGCTTCGTCTGAACTAGTAAATAAGTCTCTAGTTTTCCTCTAACTTGGCCTTGCCTCTTCTGCAGAACCCATACAACACCAATGGGGCTGGAATGCTATGACTCATGAGAAAGTTCATTTAGTTTGGTGATGAATATATTTTGCTGCCCACATTCAGTATTACGATTTTGCAGCCCTCGCAGCACGCCGTGACGGATGGCACTTGTCCTGGATATGTTACAATAAATATTTAAATGTAATATTTGTTGGCTGTACACCACTAAATTCATTAAACTAAAGTTTTCTTATATTTGTCCAGGAACATTTTGCAAAATGACATTTTTTTTGCTTTCTTTAAGCAGTGATGTTCATTGCTAGGGTGATTTTCTGCTATGTTAACTATGTGACAGAGAAGATCTAGTTCCTTTTTGCCATTATGACAGATGTGATTTTGGCTGGAAAGCCTGGCTACTGCAAAACGATCTAGGACAAGTGCCAGATGTTTGAAGGTGTCTCAGCTATCTGACCAGACAGTAACATCAATATAGGGGATGGTGAATTTCCCGATGTAGCTGTCCAGGACTTGCGCCATCAAGATGTGAAACGTAGCAGGCCCGCACTTCAGTCCGAAGGGCGGCATAGAACAGTACCAATACCTTCTGCCATCTAGTGAGGTAAACACCATCTTGTAATGGTCCAGGAGTGATACTGGCATATGTCAGTACCTCAACTGCGAATCAAATAAAATTACTTTTTCTGAGCCCAGGAAGTTGATCACACTAGTAGCATTGGTGACAGGAAAAGCTGAATATTGAGTTGTGACCCTAATTAAAGTAGGTATGCGCTATCTTACTGAGTTGCTAACAAGATTGAACAGTTGTAGATACTGTCTTAGTGTTTAATTACACCATCATGCAGTCTCTCACTAACGTGCCTTGAAAAGGCAAGAGGGTGGCACAGAAAGTAATCTTGTAGTGTTGTGTGGACTGGCTCATCGTATATTGGTGGAATGTGCTTAGTGATGGTGGTGCAGCATAGTGGGAATGATTTGTACTGACTGTTGGTATTCAGTTGGGATCAATATTATCAAGGTTTGCTGGTGAGGGTAACCGAGGTGGTGCACAGTTTTGTGCTTTGTTCAGCCGAAGTGTGTGCGGTCACATGAGAGTTTGATGACAGTTGATTAGCCATAGTACTTAGACGATGTTTCGTTATAGTTATGGGGATTTTTATTACTTCATACTGTATGATGATTGTGTCAGCTGTACCAAAAGTTTATCAATTTTGTCATGTGGCGAATTACATAAAGTGTTCAATGTGGTTTTGTTAGTGGTACAAATCTATTACTTATAAATTTATGTTCAATAGTGGGACTGTCAATTGTTTGTGGAAGAAGTTATAGTTTTGAAAAATCTATGTTACAACAAGAACAACAACAAATAACAATTTTGGGTTTGCACACTCTGTGGTTAAATTATTAACTGGTTTGCTACCCTATTTGCCAGTTTCTCAATGCTGAGTTCAGTTGTTTCAGGTGTTTAGGGCTTTCACGATTACCTTCATGTGGTTAATATATGTAGTTGTTGCATGCAGGACTTGTGAGGTGAGAGGGATTTTACAATCCTTTATGTCAGTGGTGCATCATTTCTGCTGCTTTTGTGATAATTAATTTTTTAACTATAAACGAGAGCAGATATAAAAAAATTGTTGCACAGTTTTGTTAAAAACTGTTTATACTATGTTAACAATTTTTTTTTTCAAGACATTATATGCAATAATTTCAGCTAATTATGCGATAAGGATATTCTCATTAATGAACTAATTAGCCAAATCTATAAAAAAATTGTTGCCTAGAAAAAAATTTACTGCATAATAAAAACAATTTTCAACATAACTGTGCAACAGTTTTTCAGTATCTGCTCCCATTCATGAATAAAAAAATAATAATTGTGAAAGCAGTAGAAATGATTGATCATGGCTTTAACAACAAGGTCTTAAGAGCAGATGAGGGTGAAATGAGGTGAGGGGACAACACAACGTCCATACCCGAGTCAGAATTCGGACCCAGGACCTCTTGCATCATAGACCAACACTTTCCAGTAGGTGTGGGGGTCTTTGACATGTTGGTTGGTAGCAGGGGGGGGGGGGCGTAACTTTGTTTCTTAGTTTGTACGTTGTAGTGGTTCTACAATGGGCTTTTGCTTCGCATCGTTCAGTAGCATCACATGATGTTCTGTCAGCCATTGAGCCTAGGAAATAAAAGTTTTTTTTGTCTCAACAAATTCCGGGAAAGCTGAGTTGTCAGATGTTATACCTTTATGAGACATGTATTTCCTCAAAAGTCTCAGCTTCTCGCCCTTGTGTTTTTCCCCCCATCATCTTCAGAAGTTTGTAAATGTTGACCTTCATAAAATACCTTGTAAATATTTACATAAAAGTCAAAATTAGTAAATCTCTAGCACATTTTGCTCTTAAAAATTATTTTCCCTAATGTTGATAATTAAGATTCAGAAATTCAAACGTACAAAAATATGTGTCTAAATGTATACTTCCTATGCTACAGTTTTTCAAATGATTGAAATATGCAAAATTGCTTCAAGTAAAATTAGTAGTACACACTTTCAGCTTAAAAATAACATGTATAATATATCGGGGAGTACATTTGTTACAGCTGGGGAGTTGGTAAACTGAGCGTGTATGTTGCGGCTTGCATGCTCAGACCTCCTACTTATATACTTTCATTTTCACAGTCTGCGTTCACCTCTAAATTGTTTATGAAATAATATAACTACTTTCATACACTATTCATGTTTGTAGTAAATTATTCTTATAACGACTCATTTTTCTTTTATTTGTCTGAAACACTAGTTTATATACGTAATAAGTTATGTATAGGGATGGTGGAAAATTGCGAGAATGTTTTCTGCCAGTACATTCAGCAAATCAGTGTAGTTTCCTGCATCATGTACTATTGGCTGGTGGTTGTGTGGCACAGTCTAGTTGTTTACATAAGAATCACAGACGTCCAGTTGTAGCGCATGAGAATTACCGTTGATCCAGTCAAATAGGGTCTCGCTAGTAACAAAATAAAAGCGTCAAAAATGTATACATTACGCTGAATCCTAGCAAACAGTCAACTTTTCCCACGATAAATCACCTTCTCTTAAGTTATGTATTAGTAGACATTAACAGAAAGTCTTGAGTACATTCATTAGTTACCTACAATATCCATTGTCAGTTTTGGTTCAGGGGGAGGAGTTTCCTACACTGTTGAGGACTTTCTATTATCCACAATCTGTGAACCCGTCAGGGCCTGGGCTGGCTATAACATTTAGCTGTCATGGTAACAGGTTACCTTAAATATTACAAAAAAAATTGCAGTTGTTTTCATAAAATTTTAATTTATAGTGAACCCTCGATAACTTGGACCTCGATGTCCCGTACTTCGGATAACTCGGACAGAATTTTTAAAAAATTTTTAATAATTTTTAATTAATTATTTCTTGGTTAAAAGACATAAAAAATCATTTCTGCTGGATTAAAATTCATCACATTATATTTTAGAACAGTATTAAACTTTATAACGTAGTCGTCCATCGCTACTTAGCCTTTAATAATCCCACAGTAAATAACTTGCAAGATCCGTGTGGTAAAATGTTGCTAGCGAGGGCACGCAACACACGAGTAAAGATGCAACGTAGCAGGCCGACCTCTCACTTTTATCTTTCCTCCCTCTTTGCCCTGCGAGCCGGACACGCACGTGTGTCGTGAACAAACATTTCAGCATGGTGCTTGTGAAATGACGGTAACTACGGGTTACAATGACACATAAATGGAAAATTATTTTGTTCTGGTATGTGCAATGAATTCAGGACTGCAAAACAAATTGTTCCGGATATTTAAAAAAAATTAAAAATCATTGCTTCGCATTGTGGTGTAGAAAAATTGGTGAGAGGGTTTTACGCCCCTTTAACAACGTTGTTTTCAAGAGCCGATGTGGGTGGTGAAAGAACAACATAACATCCATGCCCAAGTCGGACACGATGAGTCACGCTCGTTTATCAACTACTTCACGAGAAATAATAGTGTACATGTAATGGACCGTAAAATGTAAACGTCTTATGCGGGATAATTTTAAACGATTTTCATTGAGTGACGCACATGAACGGATTAACAAGATTTTGTCGTCTTAATTTTTCCTTGTTTACTATACACCGACAAAATCTTTTTCTTTATTTTAGAAGAAATGTTCATGTTATGAACGAGTAAATATAGAAAAAAATGTACATTTGTTATATTCTACACTAAAAAAATTTAGGAGGAATTTTTTTTGAAACCCCCTTATAATGGCTGCACCCCTTTTTTTGAGCCTAAAATTTGGTCAAAAATATGCAGCGATTATGCGAGTAAATATGGTAACTCTGTAGAACATGATTAAAATTTTATTGCTTTATAATATGACGATTTGTGTAAAAATAAAGATGTAAATTATGTGTTCTATGATGCGATTTACAGACATAAAATTAAATTTTAAAATTAGGTGTGTTAAAATGTGTTCGCATAATGTACAGTGACCCAGAAGGATTGTTAATTACAGTACCGTTTTTATTCATGTATACGAGGAAAATTACTGTTGTAACTTTGTAGGAGGGTAGAGTAACTATCAGGCTAGCAGCTGGCTGCTGCCGCTACGCTGTGGCATACGGACGTAAGGTATTTTTCAATGTAAACATCTTGTGTGAGATGCCTGTGGTCACGTGCGGTGTTTGTATTGCATGAGACGGTACCAGTTGACCTTGACTACTTCTGCTCGCAACCTCCCTAGCTTATCTCCAACGATCATTTCTTATCTCTCTCACATGTGCACGCACATTGTCTGTCGCCAGCCAGACGAAAACTTTTATGTGATAGAAGAGTGCCTTGGTGCCAGCTTCTAGCACTGAGATAAAAAAAAAAGAATCAGCCAGAAGCAGCAGCATAAAAAAATAAATAAAGATGTGACTGCCCACATTGACATTCTTTTATAGTCATCCATGTTAGTGTTAATTTTCCCTCTGCATGGCAGCCCTCCCTTAACTTGATACGATAGTTACGTACAAAACAGTATTTATTGTAGCTTCTTTTGCTTGTAGAAATGATAGCGTACTAATTTCTTTGCATTTCTTGTGATTAATGACTAATTACCCCACCTCCCCGGTCACCCCTCGATAACACAGACAAATCATAACTCGGACAGCTTCTTTCCCCTTTTAGTCCGAGTTATCGAGGGTTCACTGTATTTGATAACATCACCAACCACTAACTCAACTCTAATATAAAAGCAATATATACTTAATGCTTTAAGAAATTTTGTTGAATATACACGTTGATCTTCATTAGCATACGTTACTATCGTCCCCAAAATTTGCTTACGCAATCTTCGGAAGGAAGTACAATTTCTTGGTCAAAATTTGGAGTGTCTAGGCACGATAAAATATTACAATTTCCACACATTGCACAACAGCTCAGGCCGGATTTTTAGAATTTGTTATAATTACCACATGGAGTCTTACAGCTGCAGGAAACAAGATGAGGAAGGTCGCCAGGAGCATCGAATAATTCATTGTGGGATAGGCCAACACCTTTTTCCAAAAATAACTCTACTTGAAGTTTAACTTATGGTAGAACTTTGATCATGAAATAAACAAATTCCATCTTTCCGAAAACTGAAATAGGAAAGGTAGTCAGGTATTACAGCCTGTAACTGCATAGGCCACTAAAATAAGTTTTTTGATGTTCTTGTGTACACATACTGTACTATTTTTCTTATGTCATAATAAACAACAGAAGGCTTTTGAACCACAGGTTTCCTTTCGAAAGAACACAGAGTTTCTCTCAAGTGCAAGTGCTACAAGCAGTACCAGAAGATCTGAATCTGATCCCACAAATGTAGCAACTGCGTTACACTTGTTGAGATGTTAAATTCCTGTTTTTACAATGTTTTAAAGTCAGCATCTGCCTCTGCTATGAGGGAACTTATTCCCGTATTTTAAGTGCTCCATACAGTTCCATCGGTTTTTTTTTTTTTTATTATTATTATTCATATTGGGAAGAAAAGTTACATTTTTCGTGATTCCTTTAGTATTTATCTCTAATTTTATGTTAACCAATAAGTTTTAGCTGATATTGTTTACTGTTCTTCTCCCTTAGTTGCTGGTATTGAAGGGTACCGATAAAAAACAATTGAGTTCTTTCAAATTTTATGATGACACGTGCAATAATTTCTCCGTTAGTCGCTGGCCACGAGACACAATGAAGAAGAAAGTCTCCATCAATAACCGTCCCAGTATCTTGTTCGGGTTAAATTTCTTCTGTAATGCCCTTGGAAAATACTTTCAAGAATGATGACTTTACTGTGTTATGCAAAGAAACATCTTCGAACAAGGGTGTTGGTTGTGAAGATAGTTTGTATCCAAGGTAAACTTTTTATCTAGGTGGACTGTCATATAGAGTATACTATTGAATAACTGTTGAGAATTCACAGCTACAGCCGCAGATTTGTTACTAGTCACTACCATATCCATCCTTTGTAATTTTATTTCAACGAAAGACTGTCCCTTAATTTTTTTCATAGCGGTTTTTCAAGTTTTCTAAGCTTTGTTACAGTTAACAACTGTCATCTGAGATATACCCTGAATGTAGTGTTACTAGCTCTCCAGAAAGTTATGTGAAAGAACTGTGTTGTCTTACCATAAAGAAAATTTCTCAATGTCAGATTTATCTCTTAGCTTGCGTGACTCCTGTAACTCAACATTATTTTCACAAATATGTCTTGTACTTTACAGAAACTCCTTGACAGCTTCCTGTACTCCTAAGCAGTATGGAATCTCTAAAACTCATTTGGCCAAAGTTGAATATGTGATTCTGCCGTCATGGGTTATCCCTCCTGTTGATTTAATTGGAAACATCAGGCATTGTTCTGTGGAAATATCCGTCCGGATTCTGAGCCAGAATTTTTCACTTCTGCTGACTATAAAATGTCATTCACTTGCAAAACTTTCAAATTCAAGTTTGGGAAATTTGATTCCAATGTATTCATTCCAGGGGCAGATTAAATATTGTTTTTTATGGGTGCAACGCTAAATTTTCACCTGCGTTGCATCTGGTTGCACTGCATTGGAATTAAATACGTACATGCAATAGAAGACCCGTTTAACTTGCTCTGTACTTATGTTGTGCTGCGTGTGTGCAAATAGCAAATGGAACATGTATGTGAGTCAATTTAGCATAGGGCAAATTCCCTGCAGCATGTAGGTAAGGGAGCATTTCAATTTTTCTGTTTACATGTATTTGCCAGTTTCCTGTTCTTTCGCCATAAATTAATAAGTAAAATAAAAAATTATGCAATTTTTCACTACATAGAATGTTAGTTAATTTCGTGTGATATTTTATTTTAAAATAAATGTCATTTTCAGGATAACATTGCTCCCACTGTAATTAACATTTTGGTAGAATTGAAAACGTATTTTTGACCTATTTTTTATAAGCTTTCACCACACATAATTTACTTAGTTTTTTATAAGCTATCCCCACACATAATTTACTTATTTTTTTATAAGCTATCACTATTTAAAATTAAAACATTCTGTCCAGCCTTACCCTGCACAAGAACACTCGCATACCACCATCACACAGTAAAATCCTAATAATTTTAGGTGGTACGTCATGGGTACATGGGCAGCCACTGTGGAAGATACACTAGCCAGTCAGAAAAACTGATTGAACTTATCAAGGTGAATGGCTTCCAGCTTCGAAAGTTGTTTGTGACCATCCAGTTCTTCTTGCATGACTCATTTGATTCAGACTCCAGTAATGTAAAAAAGGTTTTGGTCCTAGTTGAAATTCCAATACTGTTACTTTTTCATATCAGGTTAATTCCAAGCAAAGTATTCTTACCAAAGGGACCAATGTATGCAACATAAATCATATTTTCTATCTATTAGGTTGGTTGGCTCCAGCAATTGTTGTGGCAATGATATTGATGCAGCGATTGTGAGTTCTGAATATTGGCTCAGCAACTATCCTTGAATAGTGGTACGCATTGGAGACTGAATGCATTGGTGTCTGATTTCCAGAACTGCATAGGTTGTGCGACAACTCTGAGGTGGCATACACTGCAGCCATGTATATCAGAACTTTACAATCATATGGAAAAGTGACATTCAGGGTAGTATTAGCAATGACTAAGGTGGCTACTATTGTAAACTGTTAATGTTCCATGCTTGGAACTGTGTGCAGTAGCATTTCTTGCCAAGACACTGAAATATGTGAAAACAATGCAGAAAAATTTTTTGAAAAATGTTTTTCGGATTAGCAGTGTGTGGGCAGGGTCTGTCCGACTTGACCATTATTTTACACTGGTTATAAGGAACCCCTTAGAGGTGGACGACCTCTTTGGCCAATTGGGTGAGCTAAATTCATGATGCTACTTCATTGGAAATGTGGTACTATGTAGCATCAGAGGATAATCTAGCTGACTGTGAGGTTAATCATTCTGTAGTACTCTCTTATACCTTGTAATGGTCAGGCCCTAGCTGGCTTGTGCCCCCAGAAGCAAAGTGGCCACACTCCTCTGCAAATTCTGGAGTTATCAGTGTATAAGATGTTCACAGTAAAGAAAATGGGTGTGCTGCTGAATACCCAGCTTTAAGATGGGAGTTTTGAAATACTTATAAACACATTTAGTACCATTTCCAGATGATGGCATGTGTCCACTGCCTATGTTCAGTGTTTCATCAACTCCTCTCGTAATGTACTTGTCACACTGGGCTCCTGCTGCATGAAGCTGTTTCAACAGAGCAGTAGAGGTGTAGCTTTTAAAGATTCTACAACTTGTAAATGTAACATATTTGGTAGAAAATAAACAATTTAAAATGTAACCTTTGTACTTAAAAAAAAAATAGATGTCATGGCTGTCTCATCTTCACAACTGCAGATCTATAACAAACACAAAACTCATTTTTGCGATATTGTATACGATGTAAGATAGACAGGGTGAACAGTGTGATAAGGGACAATTCATCTTGTGGAAATAAAATTTGCTGAGCTTGAACTGGAAGAGGTGACAGGTGTGGGTGGGTTTGGCAAAGTGTATTGTGGCTTTTGGGACAACTAGGAAGTGGCAGTCAAAGGTGCGAGGCACGACCCTGATGAGAATATCAGTGTGACATGCGGGAATGTGCGACAAGAAGCAAAGTTATTTGGGTTGCTGAAACATGAAAATATTGTGTCATTGGAGGGGAAAAAAGAAATTTTCATAGTAAGAAGTGTATAATAATATGTAATGCTCACTAATACTGTTTGCCTCTTAGTGCATGTATGTGACCATGGTGGTTAACAGCAGCTAGTGTTGTTCACAGTTGATGGCCTGGAGAGTACATCATTTGGTGGTGGAAGTAGTGCAGCAAGGCTTGGTGCTTAAGGTGACTACAGTAGAAGCCTGCCTCTACTGCAGCTCTGAGCCCCACTCATGTCTGCTTGTGGCCAATATGCAGGCTGTAGGTGTGACTACAGAGTTATTAAATGGTGCTGGGAGCATACACATGTGTATGGTGGAGATGTTGCTGGATTCGCTGTTGCAAGCTGATGTTGCCAGGAAATTTTTTTCCATTCAGGTAGCATGTTTCTTCAGTTCATTTTTCACATATTGGCTACACGTGATGGCTTTCAAAGCGCAAGATTAGAAACACCTTAATGAAAATTACCTTTAGCGTGTTGTAGAACTGTAATTTGCTATGTAATGGATACATGCAACTTGTGAATTATTTTTGGACGTATACCTTTTATTGTTGAGAAAGTTGCTGCAGTGGCTGAATTATTAGACCATTCGCTTCCCACCAGTGTGATCCAGGTTCAGTCCCTGGTGGGTTTGGTCCCCGGATATTCACATGTGGCAAGTGTGCCGGATGATGCCACTGGTCATTAGGTTTTCTCAGTGATTTTTCATTTCCTCCGTCCTCCACGTCTTCATTCTGGTGCTGCTCACAGGGCCGGCGCGACCATATAGGCAAACTAGGCGACCGCCTAGGATGCCATGAAACTGAGGGTAGTGACATGGTCTTGGATAAATTCAGGATATTTTTCTTGTGCCCTATGTTATTTTTAATATATTTTATTTAAGTGTTCAATCATTGATGTACTGGCACTTACTGTTGTATAAATCTCTGGCATTTATTGTGCAATACAATTTTTTAAATTACGAAATTGTGAAAGTTTGTGACTATTTTACATTGAAGTTTGTAGAAAGAAGAAAGTTTAAAGATAAAAATTTAAAATGTTTTTGAGTAGGCCTGCAATTGACTGTAAAAAATTGCTCAGGCTTACCCAATGTAAATTTAGAAGAATGAACATAGGGAAAATTTTTTTTGGGTTGGGGGGGGGGGGGGCGTGACGAAATTCAGATATTTCGCCAAGGGCGTCAAGTTTGCTTGCACCGGCCCTGGTTGCTCATTCATGCCACGTCACCTCTCACCAGCACTAAAGACCTTGGTTGATGAAAGTGTAAATCTACACTGGATTATATGCTCATGAATTGACCACAAATGTTCTATTATTTTATGGTTTGGGGATTGGGCAGGCCAGAGGAATCTTTGAAGTTTGTGTGCGTGTTTATCAAATGATGTTAGAGTAGAGGAAATAATGTGAATTGGGCATTATATTAAAAGACAGCTTCCTTGACAGGAAGCATCATCTTCACCACTTGTACTACTTGGTCACTTAAAATGTACTCATAATTTTTGGTCATACATTTTTCTTTCGAGATTGTGATTTCGTCTGAATAGCACCAAGTAGCAAATTCAGCATTTGATCACCTAAAATTGTCAACCTCAGGTGAACCCCACAGAGCAGCAAAATTAAGAATTCAGTAAGGAGATTTAGGCAAGGGTAGGGGAGAACTACCTGCCGTCATTTTCCCCATGGGAAGAAAGAAGGATGCGGCAGAGGATCGTCGCCTAGAGAGTTACAGCTAGGAAAGAGCCTTAGACTGCTAGGAGCATGGGAAGTTCCCAGGACCCAAGACTAGTACAAACATATAAATAGCAGAGAAGAGTGGATATGGAAAACTTGAGAAGCTGTGTCAATGTGCGAGGGGAAGAAATAACAACATACTAATAAAATCCACCCAAGTGTTCGGAAATAGCAAAATTCTGCTGAAAACAGTCCCACACAAAAGGATCCTAAGTAGCATAAAAATCAAACAGGACACAGAAAAGAAACCCAATAAGAGATAAATAATAAAATCAAACACTTGAGGAAAGTTAGGTCTTAAAGTACATTGCACAAAAAATTAAAACTTAGGTAAGGTGATATGAATTGAATAAACCTTACAATAACGTAAAATAAGTGAAACCCAGTGGCAACAACTTGAAATAATATGACATCCTTCATTTGTGGTTTGTTATTTATACTTAAGTTAGTATTTTTATCTTTATTATTTTCAAATTAAATCAACAAAAGAAACAAGACTATACAGTAAACCCCCGATCTAACGACATTGCACGGTGCCAGGTAATTATGTTGTTAGCTCGCTGATGTCGTAAGTCCCGAGGTAATTAATTTTGACCTCCTACCCCGTTCCCAAACTTATATAAATATTTAAAGTGTTTTTTTTTTAGTTAATGTAGAACAACTTCTGACTTAAAATAAACATGTTTTTCATTGAAATTATATTTTAGTACAATGAAAAGGTGTCTTCCAAATAAAATGGTACCACATAATCCCCCGTGTGCCGTGACGTGGGTGGCCACACTGTCACACTGTGTGCTCGGTCTGGTTGTGTTGTGAGGATAGAGGGGAGGGGAATGGCCGCTGGTTTTGGCTTGCCTCTCTCTCAGCTCGCTATGCGCGTGTGATTCATCATGCTTGCCTGGCGCGAAGCACGCAGACCATAACAGAACAACTCGTATTATTTACGTGAAAGTATACTGCAAGGATTTAAAACTTTTGAGTATAGCCATAGAGTTTTTTTTTAAATTGTGAAGAACTGTGACAGCGTGTTGCCATTATAAGTATTTAAGCGATAATAAATAATAAAAGTGCTTACTGTATTTGCTGGCGTAAAGGATAACCCTGCACATAAGATGAGCCATGGTGTTTTTAAAGTACAAAATCTCGAAAGAAAGTAAATTATAACTTTTGAATTCCTGGCTGAAAATATATTTTCTTCTTTTACCAGAAATATAAATATTTAGTTGAAATATTTTAATGCATTTATTACCAGTATACGAACATCATAGAGGACACATAAAGGGATAACATTGACTACTACTGCCCTCCGGGCGCCCAACAGCCAAGGAAATGCACAGCGGTAGTAACACGTGACCGGCGACACCATCAGTTGCCGGCAATTGTGCGCTATTTGGCAACGCCAGACTGAGGCCCCGCCGCACACTACATGGCAATGCCGGGCTGCAGCAGCTGCTTGCAAGGTCATCACATTCCTGTGCGCTGTTGTCGCCTGCCAGCCGAGCCAAGCACTAAATAATGAACGTGTGGTACGGTACCTAGTAGTAGATCCTAATTTTCTCCACCCGAGAGTGATGTGCTGGCGATACGAAGGCGAAGTGGCTCTCGGCACGCTGGCTGCAGTCACTCTTATTGCTCCACTGTTGAGCGAGCATTAAACCAAAACTTTATCAGCCCACGTGCCACACATGGTGACGGGACTGTTGTAGTTGCGTCGTAGGCTGTTTTTACGCCACCGGGATTTCTTAGCCATGTGCCTCACGAGACGAGTGATCAATAATACAGTGGAAGCTGTCACTGTCAAGCCAAGCTCAATTCTGTCGCTTGAGAATAAAAAATGAGAGAACTTTGGATTGTTTTATCTGCTTTTACTGCCTGAGTGCAATGCAGGTCCTTTTTTGTGGCTGGGCTGTAAATAGGGCAAAAAAGAAAGAAACGTGTCCTCTCTTCAACCCTCATCCCCCTGGGCTCTCACAAGACACGGGAACAAATACATTGGGTGATGGCACTTACATTTATTTCCCTGAAACTTGTTGCGAAAGTCATGGTGTGCTGTAAACACGGGGGTGCACTATGCACGAGTATATACAATTGTCCATTTTCCAACGTTAAAAAAAAAATTGTTATAATTCACCCAGACACCGTAACGACATTCGGTTTTGCCAACAAATACAGTATTTACTCATCTATAGAGCATCCTTTTATTTTTTTTCCAAAATAAATACAAATTTGCCTGGGGTGCACATTAAACATGAGGAAAAGTGATGGTGTAATCTTGGTATTGCATTCTTGTGAGTTCTCGTTTATCCATTCTTGCATACTTGAGCTGACATTCTTATGCTCCAAAAAAAAATTTTTTACAGTGTTAAACATACAGAATGCCACACGGATAATCTAAAAACAGCCAACTGGTTAATCAAAAGCACGGACAATCTAGAGTTTACTGTGCTATAGTGAACCTACATGCTGAACAGATAGTACACTAACAAACATACTCTGAATAAAATTGAGATGAACTAAAATAAGTATGTATATGTAAAATGTGGCAAGCATCTGATCATAATGTTACACAACTGTGTGCCAGAGTGAGTAGCTAAGTGTGTAGCTGAGGTTGACCCGAGTAATAAAATTTGTTTTGTGTTCAAATGTGGGGCAGTACCTCGAAAACTACCCTGTTGCACAGTGAAGCAGTGTAAAATTTAGCCAGTGTGATGTCGGATACTCGCAATGTTGAGACCTGACATGCGCAAATTTTCCCTTCATGTATTTACACCTTCATTGTTGAATTTATTTAGTGTCCACATACGTAATTTCCAGATTATAATGGCATGGCAGAAAACAGTTTTGGCCATCAACAGCGAAAGGAAAATAAAAGGAAAATTTCCCTTCATAATAAGGAGGCTCTATTTTGCTCACATTCAGGTTACTTTTTCACATTTAATTTATATCAATATTTAACACTTTACTGTAGATAAGTTGTATCAAACTAGGACAATTCAACTTATGACAATCTTTCCAAAATAGCATTAACTGATTAGTCTCACAATGTCCTGTGTGATGTGAGTTTTACTATTTGCCGTTAGTGTAAAATACAGGCTAATCTGCATGGTAAAGTTACAGGCTGTAGTTCAATAACACTGTCATGTGTTTATGCATTTGTCATCTCCAGTTTTGTTGTTTTTTTTATTATTAATTTATTTAGTTAAGTATGCAGCAAGCAACAAGAACTGTAGTCTAATGTGATGAAGATGTAGTTACTCTTAGAAAATGAAGGCGACAAACAATGCACTGTATTTTGCAAATTATTCTGCAACATGCTACATTTTTTTTTTCTTTGTATCATGTCCCAAAGCAACAGCTATTGCCCTTAGCATGCAACACGCTTCTCACTGCATGTATGTATTGTCAGGGTGTCCACCTACAGGGAAAACCTAGAAAACAGGGAAAAGTCAGGGAATTTCATCTTACAGGGAAAAGTCAGGGAAATATCAGGGAATTTTCATTTGGGTCAGGGAAAAATGATACAAAACAGCCCAGAATAAACATTTTTGTAGTACTGAATAATTAAATTATTAGAATTTAGCTATCGCAGTAAAATAATTTGTAAGCGCTTCTGATTACATTCACTGATGGGAAACCTGATTTAATTTTTTTTATATAAATTTTTTTTTCTTATTTTATTCAACATATTTAGTCGCTTAGTATGTAGTCTGTGATTCAAATGAATGTATCCAATTCTTTTAATTTTGTTTCATTAAAGCTATTTATTTCAAATGTGCTGTGTTGATGTACAATTATGGAATCAAAATACAAATTCAGCCAAGAAGTTAGGGCAGCTTGTAACATTTTGGGTCTTGAGCACCGATGAGGGTGAAGGAAGTTTGGAATAACCACTATTAAGATTGGGATTAGCCAGGATTAAGATAGGAAATATCCTAGAGAATTCTCACCAAAGTCCCAGCGCTATTTTCACAAGCAAAATACAGGTGTGACCGGTTACTGTTAAGCAATCACACTAGCCATTTGACCGATGCAAGCCTTAAAAAGTACCAGTTTTGCCAATAATAGGTCAGGGAAAATTAACAGATATTACCTGGAAAACAGGGAAAAGTCAGGGGATTCCAAAACTAAATATTAGTGGACACCCTGGTGTGAATTAAAACAAGTTTAGAATTGAATTGGCATCTGTGTTATACAAGTTCAGTTTCATTGGTTCTTTTGGTAGCAAGCAAAAAATTACAGTATAGAAATTATTGTTTAATTTGAAATAAATTCTTGCAGCTTGTTACTATGACTGTTGACCACTTCAAAGCTACTGCTGCTGCTGATGAGATAAGCATGTTCCTAGTAGAGCATCGACAGAAACCTGGAAATAGAAAATTGTCAATTTCACAGCCTAAAAATATTTCATTGCATAAAGAAACTGATGAATTAACCGTGGAATTTATAAAGGTGAGTACAGTGTCTTTGATATTAATAGTTAATCATAATATTGTTTCATTATAAACGTTTGTAAGAGATGGAGGTCTTAATTGCAATTGACATAAAAAATATTGCTCATGTCCTTTGTTTATTAATACTTGAGTCCTTTTAATGCGCTAACATATATTTTGTGTGTTGCTATACAGAATATCCAGAAACAAACGCATAATGAGCACATTACGCAAATCCTGGGCTAAATAGGAGACAACATTGTTTGTGGCGAAATGTTTACGATAAAATTTTAAATATTACTATGCTGTAACACAGCACGGCAGTTTGTCCCGTCTTGCGCTTCACAAATATCTTATTTATCTAACTACTACTGTTCTGACCTGCATATTTTGTGTACTGGCAAAAATCAGTAAAAGTTCAAACATTATTCAAAGTTTACTTGATGTAACTAACACAAAATAATATGTAGACGTGCAGCACGTGAGGGGACTTTCTTCATGCAGTGTTGCCACATTGTGCGTGTAAAATGTCACACATTTTGCCACTTAAATTTTTATCTCCAGTTTAA
The DNA here is from genome assembly GCA_003012365.1 of Medauroidea extradentata. Classification (NCBI taxonomy): domain Eukaryota; kingdom Metazoa; phylum Arthropoda; class Insecta; order Phasmatodea; family Phasmatidae; genus Medauroidea; species Medauroidea extradentata. The sequence continues at coordinate 29,578 of PNEQ01082797.1, read as the reverse complement.
CCGACGATTTGTGTGATGTGCTAGTCATATGATTGTTTCTAGACATTCTGAATACACATATGTATTTACACGAATGTCTCTGCAATAACTACTCTCCATCACTACTATATATTTTATTCTTTTTCTTCAGTTCAACCAATCTTCCTTCACTCAATCCATGGGTTTTTTACCATGCACTAACACTCGCACAATTTACTGTAAACCTGCTGCCAAATGTTTTTAACTATTCCACAGTTGCTGGGCATCTGTCAACATCATTATCACTTTTCCAACTTGACGCCGACACTTCCCACTCCGCAGACGTGCTGTTCCAACCTCCTCTCATCTTGCAAGTTATAGGACTTCACTCACAACTGGCCGAACTAACTCACATGCCCAATAATTTCACAGCCGAACTTGAGGAAACTCATTTTTGTATATTCGTGAGGCAATTTCTGGAATGCACCCCCAGTGACCCAGCGTCCAGAGATAAAAAAAGGCTTAACTTGACACATGGTCACAGCGTCCAGTGTTGTGAAGCAGTCGCCTCATCCTGCCCGTTCCATATTTTTACGGCTTACGTAAATCCCCATGCACGTCAGTGCAAGTATATTTAAAAACCTCCCTAGTTATCCTTTCGCTCCCCAAACTGAGGGCAAAGATTTTTTAATATAAATTTTTCTACGAGACGTCTTGCTGCATTCCACCCGCAGCGCAGAAGACAATAGGAGAGAGAGGAAAAACCACCCCTCGCGTCCACGCATCTCTCATGTGAGCGGCTGGCCGATCATCGCATACCACCCCGAAGAGGGTATATAAGAGAGAGCACGAGCCACCAAAGACCAGTTTACAATTTGTATTGCAGCTCTTGTACAGCTCCAGGCTTGGAAGACCAGCGACCGCCAGACCCCTTCCAGAAGCGCCCCTATTGACAGCGAGTGTCTTCGCAACCAGCTGTTTGTCAGTCGTGATTCAGTTGCCACTTATTACAGTAGCAGTTCATATGCCACTCGTGCCAATTGCAATTGATATTGCTAAAGGTTCAGAATCTGCTGTAGTAAATTTATGTACCTCCACAGTACCTCAAGCTACAGCCCCAGACTAGGAAGACCAGCGACTGCTGGACTCCTTCCAGAAGCGCCCCCTCACACCCGTGAGTGTCTTCGCAGCCAGCTGCTACCTCACGCCGTCCATGTGCCAGTTCCTGAGACGTCTAGACCCGCATCAATGACTCTCCCCACAGGAACTAGTGCTGTTCGGTCTTCACTCCTACACGCCCTTCAGGCTTTTTTGGCACAGGATGTTTTACCTATTGTTGGCCTGTGCCAATAAATCACATACATTCCTAAACCTTTCTCTTTCTCTTATGTACTCTACTTACTATACCCATTGTTGGCCGTCCTGTCTACCTTTCACCCTTCTCTAGGCTCCTGAGACCCAGCATCCATACTGATTGCCCCGGGAGTTTGGTTTATGGTCCGCCTTAAGAATTCTGACACCTAGGAGGTGTAAGTCCTGCACCCCCCTGATTTTCAAAACGCTGTCTGGAGGCGGCACATCAACTGTACACTTCTCGAGCAGTGACAGGTTTTTGCCTTTTCATTGGGAGAGTTGAAAAAAGGCTTACGGATGTGCTGAGGTGCACTTCCAGGCTTGTCTACAAGTCTGCCTACCCAGCGCCAACATATTTCCACCGAACCACTGCTTTTTACGCCATACCGGTGATCCTAGGGGATACTGGTTATCAACATCCACTCAACAATACTGCTATTTATTGCTTATCTGAGCTGTACTCAGCCTATGTGTAAGCCGCCAGGAAGGAAGCGGAAAGCCCGGCAGGAGTTTGCAAAGCATGTTCAGAGGGCACTGGAGGTTAGGGATCCTGAAACAGGGGTGTAATGGTTACAAAAGGAAGTCTCCGCTGCCGCCAGACGAGGCAAACCCCTCAACGGCCTCGCTGTACTTTGGCTGGCCTTGCAGTCGCCCAGCGGGGCCACTTTCCTTCACACCCCCTCCTCCACCCCAGCTCCCACCTCAACCACACCCTCACCCATTACCCACCCTCTGACACAACTCCCTACCTCAGCAGATTCGTGCTCTCCCATCTGCCGATCAACACCTCATTGTTGCATCATCCTTCCATCCTCTTTGGGCTTCACCTGCTACAGAAACATAGTCTCCAGTGCAGCACTAGTTGCCTATACTACACGTCACTGTGAGGTGGGGAGAGTCCAACAAGGGAGACTGCAGACGTCGCCCTAGAGGTAGTTCAGTGTCTCGGTAAGCATCCTGCTGCCCTACCCTTGCATACTCGCCAACAGACTACCCAACTCCACCTGCATCAAACTCTAATGTTTTGCAAGTAAACATTCCATCATCTTTAGTAGGTGGCACCAAATTTTATAGCCCTTTGTAACGCTGCTGCACATTGCTTATGCTTATTGTCCACTTGTCTTGGTGTCAGAAACAGCCGGCATAACATGAAAGTGTATGACTGGGCCATCAATTACAAGGTTGTTGTCTGTGAAGTGAACAATTCATATGCACAGACCTAGGGGTGGAGAGGGCTCGAAAGTGGTGTACTGTATTGCATGGCCTGTAAATCTCATGTCACGTAGCTTATTACACTGTTTTCTCCTTAAATCAGTTTGTTCCAAACAGATTTCGGAACAGCTGGTCCTTCGTAGAGAGGCAGACAGTTCGTTTGGACAAACAGGAACTTTATAGACCACAATGATAAATAGTAAACAGCATTTGTTGTTGGTCATCTCCCATGTCGACTTGTGGAATGCTGCATCATGATTCACTACATATTAATTTGTGGATTCGTGTCGTCCTTCCATCCATTCATTTAAAGGTAATTCCTCGTTGGATGTATTATAACGCCTGGACCCTCATCCTCCTCACAATAAAAAAAAACACCACTTTCTTCTGCTGTGTGTTCACAATGACGATTGGAAGGCTTACATGATCTCTGAGAATATTCATCTACCGTTTGTCACTTTAATGTATGTACAGTATGTACGAAAAGTGGAACTTTCCTTTAGCAGACACAAGTTCTCGCATCATGTGACAATTGTACATTATTTTTTAATTCTTGTAGTCTTACTGTATAATTGATTCCCATTTTCCCATTGGAGTTAACTTTGTTAATGGAAGTCGGTTCGCAAATGCCCATAAATGCCCATACTCCCAGAATTCTAGTTAACTGTGTCTCTTTTTCAGGTAACTGCAGTTCTCATTACTGTTTAGGAGAATTGGCCATCAGGTTCTCACACTTTCTCCGTCCCGAACACTTCTATGGTCTGCATTCGTTTACTGTTACAGTTGCCCTACTTGGTTGGAGCAGTTGACTCGTTAGTTGCCCATGCTATCTAGAACCCCAAGACTTTTGTTTCCTGACTAAGCGGGGTAAATGCTATATTTCACAAAGTCTCAAAGTGGTGTTTCTCATAGTTTTCTGTAGATCCTTCAACATCATGTTCACACATGCCTTTGTCATCGTTGTACATCATATGTACCACCTGCCGAAATACTTATTCTGTGTTACTACGTCTTTCATGATTGCCCTAGCTAGGCTATCCTGCATGGTACAGCAAGGCACCCTGCAAGCCACAGCTCTGCATTGGCAACAGCATGTACAAAAAACCTCACTGAAATGAAATCTTTTGTACATTCTGGATACGTGTCAATAGGCAGTTGAGCATGAGAGGCAATGTCGCATATAATAGTCACTGAAGCACAACTCTAAGGATGATAAATCTCAAGTGTCTTCAATTTTTCGATCAACATTTTTGTTGACATTGTCTCATTATAATCATCATCATACACTGATGCTGTTTTTAGCCTGTGGCTTGATAAGCATGGTAAAATGCTTCTATTGTCCTCTGTCCTCTCACCATTGTTCCTGTTTCACTTTTCCCTAGTCAACTCATCTTCTTTTCGCTCACTCCTTCACCTGTTCCTCCTATCTCTTCCTCAGTCTTTCTGTAGGTCTTTTTCCTGTGAACTTCAATTTTAGTATGCTCTTTCGCATGCTTCCTCATTATGTTATCATTCCCATATTACCTCATTTCTGCATATCTATATCATCTCTGGGATTCGCTGGACTTGAACTGGTGTTTGTACCACTTCAATTTTCAATTTATCTTGTGAGAGCCATCATACTTCTACTGTAGTTAACTTCATGCCTGTCATTTCCATTTTTCTTCTGTTCTCCTGTCCAAAACCCACTTTTCTGTTTCATATTTTTCAAATGGGCACGTATGCCCTGTGTGGTGGTACTCGCCCCCACTTTACCTCAAAAGTTACACAGTCTCTATACATCTCACCACAGCATCACGTGCGGTAGAGTGAGATCTCTCTTCTCAGGGTTCACTAGTAGGTTCGAAGGCGTGCAAGCACGTCGTTAAATAAAAGAGTTAAATTTTAGGAGGATGGCATTTTATAGTGCAGAAATTATTCAGACATTACAGAATCACTAAACAAAAACGCTCCACCGGTGGGCTACTCCTATGAATGGGTTGCTGCAGCTAGACCATTTTTAGAGTTACTGGTTACTGAGTTCCATCGGGCCCGCACACATCACGCCCAAACGCCTTCTTAATTCGCACAAAGAAAAATATTAAGCCATATAAAACTGAATCTACCGCAATTAATTAGTGGCTAACGTCGATAAAGGTAAAACAGACTGAAAATTTAACTATGGCATCTCAAAGAAGCTAGTTATCCACCTCGTGTGCTACTCAACCACGTGGGTGGGTCGGCGAACTTACAACTGCGGTCCCGACACGTCTTCATCGTGCAGCAGGTCAAGAAAGACTGGGGGAGTCCAGGGCACGCGCGGCGGACCAAGGGTGCCATAGACTTCAAAACCAGCGCACACGTCCCTCCGGAACTCTTTTTAATTATAACTAATGACACAGGTTACGTAGAACCCTCAATTTAAATCCTATGACTCCTGGTGCTTAATACTTGATACATAAATTCTCACTTTACGTTAATTTTTACAGGTTAGTCAAAAATTGAAGAAACAATAGAAGGCGCCGTTGGTGGAGTAATACATTTGCGGCCATCGCCGGAAACCTAGTGACGTACAGGCGCCAGCCTGTCGCATGCCTGTTGCAACCCACAAGCCCAAACTGGCATGAAAAGTGAGAATATTAAATATGCCTTTTGGCTCACATATTACAACAAAAAGTTACTAAGATAAAGTTCCTGAAATTTAAAGCTGAACATAATGAGACTAGTCAGGAGTCTCTACGACAAAATTGACTTGATTGAAATAATTAAAATTATCAATTATTGAGTTTTAGCTAACACTAGCCCTAGGTAGCCCACCGCAATAAATACAATTAATTAGTTACAAAAGTTTTACATTAAAATATGGCTTCCTTCTTCAGGATGGCATTCAGTAGCCTCGTAGAACTAAAGTTCATCCACAGATCTTGATGTTAGCAAAGATTATTACAATTAATTAACAAATTAAATTTATTCAAAATCAATTGATGGGACTTCAGCGAACAAACGATGCACTTGCACTCTGTAAGCCGGGCAGGCTCACCGCTCTGACCGAGCAACTTATGAAATGTGGAGCTTCACTTCACAATTGCACATGATTTTATAGGGTAAAAAAAATATATACATAAGTGGTAGCTGCCTTAGTGAGTTGGAGGCTCTTATGCGTGGGCTGGCATTATGGTCGGTGTTAGACTAACTCTGGGGTCACATAGACAACACTTAAGATGGAAAAGAAAAAGAAGAAATCACATGGCTGGTGAGGTCAGTTACTCTACACCTGTATACGTAATACTTGCTCACACTTCAGTGGTACTTTCTCCTTCTATATTAAGATTAGTTTATAATCCTCTCCATACTACTTCGTCCAGGTTTTCTCTGTTACACTCCGATCTGCTGTCTAGATATTAATAGCTATCCACGTAGTTAAGCTCCACTCCTTAGGATTTTACTTTCTTCTCTGCTCTATAACCATTTCTCGTGACAACCACTCTTTTTGGCACTTAACTTCATTCCATATTTTCTAACCTCATCAGCCCAAACATGTAGCTGAATCTGTACTTCATTCTCTTTTTTTTCCTTACACCATTACATCGTCTGAAAACACCATAGTGTTCATGTTCTGTGCCTCTATTCTTTCATCCACTTTATTAATGATACTTTCCACAACTATTATAAACAGCAGTGGCAATAAAGCACTTTGTTTATGTACTCCGTTAGCAATGTAGAATCACTCGGTCAACCCCCTTGCAGTTCTTACACAATTCTAGTTTTCTACATAGTGTTATGACCTATGCAGTACCCCCGGGTCAAACATAAGCATGAGATGGACATGCCTTGGAATGCAGGACCACCTGAGCACTTCACCTCTCATAATTTGCTAATCAGGCCGTCCTGGCCAAGGATTTATAAATGTTAAATGTTGGATTAGGCATTGGATGCAGTGCAACTGCAGGATTCCTCACTCTGACAGTCCGAAATGAATATGCACATTACCACACACAGCACAATATAGGGGTAGTGCTATCGATGGGTCTGTCTTCTCCATATTGACAACTAGGGCACATCACCAACAGGATGCATCAAGACTTCCAGATCCGACGATATTCCAATTGCAGTAATCGTTAATATGACATCAGCTTTGGCAATATAGTAAAGGAAGAACTGTCGACCTGACGAAATTGAGTGACTAAGTATAAGTTACTTGCTTTTCTCCATGATTAATGTAACATTTCTATGTAGTGTATTGTGACAGTGACTAAAGTCAACACACTTTTAACACCAACAAATGCGTATAAAAAAAATGGTATGTCAGCCTTAACTCGTAATAACATTTATGTTAGACTAGCCGAAAAAAATTGAGAACATGGTTATTATATCGAGTGTAGTCGACTCAGATTTTTGCACGTGAAACCGAACGACCCAGTTGGTCTTCAGGGGTTTCTTGGGGATCTTCCATTACCCCTACTTCCTTTGTCCCAGCTCTGCTTCGTACTCATTTCACATTATCATCACTAGCACTAGAAATCTCACTGTCAAAGCACTAACCAAAATCTCTTCACATTCACCCTAGCTCGTTTTCGCAACTTCATTTGCAAGGTTTTAAATTTAATGTGATAGTATTTCTAAAACAATATAGTTTTGAAAAGTGCTAACTGGAGCAAAATTATGTTAAGGGTCATTAATGTCTGTTTTAGGAAACATTATGAAATGGAAAATTACTTCACAATTTTTTCTGGGTGTCTTGTTCTGGTGCTGTACCCTGTTTTGCATCCCACCTCCCCGAGCTATAATTTGTTTTGGTAGATATCAACATTTTTTTCATTAGATTGAAATATTTTTGTGCACCCTGTTTTGCCCCTATACCCCATTTTAACCCACCACCATCCGAAAGTTAGTTTTTTTTTTTTTCCAGCTTGAAACTTTGTGGACAGATGCACAACTCACCAATGTTGTATATTTATTTTGCTAAGTTTTTCAGGTGTCCCATTCTGCCCCTCTACTCTATTTTTCCCCCCCCCCCCCCGCTTAAAAAAATAATTCAAGTAACTCAAAAAAGTTTATTTGTTCACAAAATTTTTGGGTAACCTGTTCTGTTCCTCTACCTCGTTTTGCCTTACTCCACCCATTTTTTTTGCAGAAATTTCATTGCTTATGGATGATGTATAAGAAAGCGTACAAGATAAACAATAATTTTTAATGATATAACAAGCTAGCAGTTCACCTGCTGCATTGCTCGCGTTTATTACTCGTAACAGTGAGTATTTTGATGCATGCTCGCAGTATCCAGTGCTGTGGAGCCACGGCCTCATCCTGCCCGTTCCATATTTCCACACCTTACGTTAATCCCTCTTAACCCTAGTTAATCCCAGCAGACGTCAGTGCACTCTAGCCTGATGCCACTGATGTTAAATACCTCCATAAATCTTTTCTTGGTTATCTCTTGCTCCCCAAACCGAGGGCAAGGATATTTGGACTGCTTTCTATGAGACGTTCTTGCTGCCTGTTAACACGCCACCCGCAGCACTAAGTAAGAGAGAAGGAGATGATGGAACCACCCCTCACGTCAGTGCCGCCTCTCATTAGGCGAGTGGCCAGCCAATCACTGGGGACCACCCCAAAGAGGGTATTAAAGAGAGAATGTGTGCCGCTGAAGTAAGTCACAGCCCACCTGCCACTCAGTCAGTTTACAATTCAGTTTCAAGTTAGTTGTTGTTGGGAAGCAACCTACACTGCTCCCTCAACTCCAGCAAGAACTCCAGACTGGCACAAATAGCAATTGTTATTGCTAGGTTTCAGTGTCTGCAACAGTAGATGTCTCTACCCAACCCATCAAGCATCAGCTCCAGACTAGGAAGACAAGCAACTGCTGACCCGTTCCAGAAACACCCCTCATGACCGTGAGCGCCTTCGCAGCCAACTATTACGCCACGCAGCCTACAAGCCAGTTCCTGAGACATCAAGACCCGCATCAAAGACTCTTCCTACATGAACTAGTGCTCTACAGCCTTCACTCCTACAAGCCCTTTAGGCTTCCTAGGCACAGGGTGATCCTATTGTGGCTTAACGCCATTACACATCGCTCAATCCTTAGCAATTTTTTTTTTACTTGCTACAACTTATCATCCCCATTGTTGGCTTTCACGTTTTCCCTTCACCCTTCTCTAAGGCTCTAGTAACCTAGTATCCTCTTGGATCGCCCCGGGAGATTGTTTTTGGTCTGCCTTAATTATTTTAACGTCTGGGAGGAGGTGCTACCCCAGCAATTCCTTGACTTTCAATAGCACTTTCTGGAGGCTGCACATCCGCTGTGCACTTCCCAAACAGTGACTGGATATTTGCTTTTGACTGGGAGGGTTGTAAACAGGCTTAGAGACATTCTGAGGTGCACTTCCAGCACTCCTCTACAAGTCTGCCTACACAGAGCCAACAGTAAGCTTTGCCGCAACACGGCTTTTCCGCTGTTCCGCAATCCTAAGGAATACCGGCTTTCCACCAACTCAACAATACTATCCACTCAATTCTCTTCTGAACTAGAGCCAGGCTATGCTTATATAATTAGGTAGGAAGCTGAAGGCTAGGCAGGAGTTTACAAAGCTAGTTCAGAGGGCTTTTGAGGTTAGGGATACAGAAGGAAGTCTCCGCTGCTGCCTGATGTGGCATACCTATCAACGGCCATGTCATAGTTTGGCTGGCCTTACAGTCACCCAGCGCGACTTCATTCCTTCTCAGCCCCTCCTCTATCCCAGCTTCCATCTCTTCGCCATTCTCAACCTACGCCCACTCTCCGACGCAACTCCCTATCTCAGCACATACATGCTCTCTTGTCCAGGGGACCAACACTCCCATTGTTGCATCATCCTCCCATCCTCCTTCGGCTTCACCTGCTACAGTGACACAGCCTCTAGTGCAGCACTAGTTTCCCTACACTGCACTTGCTGCTAGGTTGGAAGAGTCAGACATGGGAGACAGCGTACGTCGCCCCGAAGGCAGGGCAGACCCCAGGGTAAGAATTCTGCCGCCCTACTCCGGCACCCTTGCCGACAGACCTACGTCAATTTACTTCAATTGAAGACCCTCTTTGTACACCAGATTAGTAGCTCCACCATCAAGTGTTAGGATAACCAAGCTGCAGGTTGAGCTTACTCTGCAGCTGGCTATGTAGCTATAGCTGCCATGTGAATAACTGTTCTGTCTATCCCTGCCAATCTTAATTACTGTCCCGGGCCTAATTTATATTAATAGCAAAACAGACCTAGAATACGAGAAAGTATTTGGATGGTATAAGTAGTATACTTGGTATGATGACTTGTTTACATCTAGCGTAATTATTGATGACAGTGCCATCAATACACATTGCCTAAAGTGAGTTGAAAATAAATAAAATATTCAGTCACTAGGCACATAGAGGTTGTACAACCGTATGTAACGGTATAATTTCAGAATGTTAACGTCCGTATAAATTACTTCTCTAATGCTGTATTTGGTTTTTTTTTTATCGTCTGCTTTGAGAGGTTTACAAAAACTAGATGCTCCCTCCCCCAACCAGTTATTTGAGTGTTATTTTCTCATAACAAAAACTGAGTTAATTATTTTTCGTATTGACATAAGCATCATTAGAAGCAAAAAATGTCTCAATATTTCAACTGGTTGGGCAGATATCATGGGGTAAATGAAAACAAATTTTGTGCTTTTTCACCTTTTTAGTGATCTGATTTTGTAAAATCTTACCTTCTCGTGTTAAAAATTTGTATTAGTATCCAACTGAGGTGAAAATTGACAACCCATTGAGTTAAAGTGTAATTGACAATTCATTTAAAAACTTATTTATGACTTCACAGCTCTAAGACTTCGGACTTAGAAAATTTCTGAAATCTGTTTACGGGAATTTAATTATTCATCATCGTAAAACAAAAAGCAACTCTACATCTCGATGGGTTTGATAGCACTCATGGATTTATCTAAAACACATTCCATGTCTTTTCACCCCTTCAGAGTTTAAGGGCGTCAAATTTAGTGGAAGCCGTGATTATAGGCAGTTGATTTTAAAGTATATAGACAATTAATCGAAAACCCCTTTAGTCTCATTTCATAACTTTTCACACCCTTAGATATCAAATTTCAAAACTAAATTTACTATGTTTCATGTATTTAAGTAAGCATTAATCTTAATAAATAATCGCAACAATATTTACGAACCAAAAACTTATTTTATATTTTTTTTTCACATCTTTGAAAAATATCCTGAAATATATTTTTGGTCACTACGTAAACGTTGTTGCAGATCTCCCCTTTTGTATTTAGTTTTTATTATATAGTCTTTGAACATTGACTCTTGAAATGCGTGCTGGTAGGGAGACCGGACACAAAATAGGCTGTTGCCTACAACTACTGCTCATGTAGAGCTAACATTACAGTTAAAATTAAAAGAATAATTCCCAGAGGATATTTATATTTAGAAATGAAATAAAACATACGTTCAATTGCCAGAAACCTTTATATAAAAATTTAAAGTCTTGATTTTACAATAGGTTGGTTGTTAAGTTTGCACATACCATTATATTAATATTTGAAATAGTTGCTTTTATATCAACGGGGCCCCTTACAAACAAATTTTAGTTTGAATATTTAAATAAAATGTAAAATATAACAAATACTTTAGATTACTTTTTCATTTATATTTAATACAACAGACACATTTATGATGAATGTTGAGAAAGAGAGTAACAGACGGTGCATTACCGTCATTGCAGTATCCATAGTTATTAAAAAAAAAAAAAAAAAAAAAAAAAAAAAAAAAAAAAAAAAAAAAAAAAAAAAAAAAAAAAAAAAAAAAAAAAAAAAAAAAAAAAAAAAAAAAAAAAAAAAAAAAAAAAAAAAAAAAAAAAAAAAAAAAGTCTGTGAGGCGGCTACTTATCGCCATGTAAAATTACGCGGTGACATCACGCCATGGCCAATTCGGTCTGCCTGGTTAGCAGACAGTCGAGCCACGAACATCGTGAACTGGACATGGAATAGTTGAAAATTGCAACTAGCAACTTGCATCTATTTCTTGAATTTATTTCTTGAATCTCGGACTGGCACTTGCATCTAGGAATTGCACTTGCATCTAGGACTTGCACCCTCTGTGAACAGAGGCAAAAACGGGAAAATTTAATTAACGTTCGTGACTAGTAGAAGGGAAAGGGCTCTCACGGCAGGAACACTTACCAAAGATGAGGGTGACTAAAGCTACGACGGTAGCATCTAGAAGCTGGTAGATGTAGATAGTAGAAAAATATGTTCTACATTCCCAAAATCAAAAATTACGGCATTACTCTATTATGAAGAAGAAAAGAACTAGAGTAGCCATCTAGTGACTACATCTTGACGCTACAAATGTCTGTGTTACACACGTAACGCAAGAAAACTTATGTTGTGCAGTAGCACGTCAGCCGCGTACAAGGTGATTACTAGGAATGGCGCGAAGTGACGCTTAGCAAAGACCGCGTTCCTAACGCCGTAGATTAAAAATCTCTCAAGAGTTGGCGTGCGCGTGTCGGAACGGCTCGAAACGGCCCGAATGGCCGGACAAAGTACAGTTAAAACCGGTTATGACCAACGGTACAAGTACCGTGCAAAGCACTTTCCTACTAACTGAATGGGGGTGGGGGTGGTACAGAGTACAGCGAACGGCGTCGCTACAGAGCGTGGGAATGTAGCAGATACAGCAGAAACTTATCTTACATGCGGCTTGAAATACAACTCTTGAGACGTGCAGCAAGAAGCGAGCGCTGTGGCTACAGCAAGCAAGCGGCTGGCGTGGTGAGCCGTGTGCATGTATGGCCGGGATAGTAAAGCAAATCAAAATTTTAAAATTCCCCAAAAAACTAACAAACACTTTATATAAAATGACAATATAAATATCACTGACAAACTTGTTCTGTCTCAACAGACAATATAATGAATATTAAATGAAAATATTGAGTAAAAATTTTGACGGCACAACGTCATTCTGAAGCAAATAACACTTTGATATTTCAACTGGTTCAATAGTTATGGAAGAATAATTGAAAACACATTTCACGTTTTCTAACTCCCTTAATTATAGGTTTTCGAAATGTCTTGAAGTCCTATGTTATATATTTGTACTATATGTATCTAATTAAAGTAAAATTCATGACTGTTGTCCATTGGGTTCGAACTGTACAGATGATTAATAGAAAACACATTTCCCCTCCATTTTACTCTTTGGTAGTAGAATCTCGAAAAATCGAAAAACTGTTTTTTGGGTATTCACATCAGCATAATTTTGAAGTTAAGAGAAACTCAGTATCACAAAAAGTTCAGTAGATATAAATAATTAATGAAAAATACTTTTTGGGCCTTTTTACCCCCTTAAAGGTTGAATTTCAAAAAATAACTTTAAATAAACTGGCTAGTATGCTTTTTACGAATCACCTATTGATGTAAAAGTCACAATGATAGGCCGTCGGACTCGAGCTGTGTAGACAAATCTTATAAAACACATTTCACCTCTTTTCACTTCCTTCGGGGACAAATTTCGAAAAATCCCTTCTTAGTGTTTGCACATTTCTAGGTCCAGCAATTTGGGCTGCATTGTGATGTGTCTGTCTGTCAGTGTTTTCTTTTACGTATAGAGATTAGTGACATACTTGTTTAAATTTACATCCCTTGTTTGCTTAAGTTTTGTAGTAGCATAACATTGGTTTGTAAATATGTAATTTTAAAGTTGTTAGTTTAATACCTATTTATAAGTTTCTTTTAGTAGCTTTCTGCCTAAATCCGGGTAAGAGCGAGAGAGAGGATTTAGTTGTAGTTGCGTGCGTCTCGAGTACAGTTGGTCGGTCGTCACCCGGGATCTATCACTATTCTACTGGATTAGCATTTAATGCAATAGTTTTATTTTAGAGTATCAACTTGTTATATTGACCCCTGGAAGATTCATTCACCTCCAATGCAGTAAGTGAGTTTATTACAATTTAAGTAGACTTTTTGTAGAAGTAATGTTTTTTTTTTTGTATTTTCATTGTCGTCCGATGACATTCTACACTGTGACAGTGTGTGGTTGTTTTCGGTGGACAGTACATTCAAGGTAACAGAAAACTGTATTTTCTGTCAGTGTATTGTGTCGTTAGGACAACTTATTTTGTAGCTTACTCTGCACTCACATGGTGTTCACGATGTATGAACTTGTTACCTGTTGAAACTAGTACAGAGAGTAGTATTTTTGTGTAGTTCGTAGGTTGCGCTGAAAGTCCAGACATTCAGTGCAACCACCCAAGTACAGACCTGGGCAAGGGAAGGTGATGGCCATGGTTTTGAATCAGCCCTGCGTAGAGTCTCATACCATCTAACAACCTGCTCTAGGCCATATGTATTTCAAGTTTTCTAACCTACTTTGTTCTCTGTGATGAAATGGTTGATGAACTGTGGAAAGAGGATTATGAAGACATGGGATGTAGGCTGTCTGGAAAATAGCTGGCACATTTAGCCAACCGTGTTCACTGTCCTAGGGCAGGTCTCTGTCTGCAACGTAACTTGCAACAATGCCCTGCTTATACTGCATTAATAAAGTGCAGAACAGTGTTCTGTATGCCTTGGTGTGACCATTTACTTAACATTTCTGTTAAGCTACCTCATCCATTTGTGGTCTACCTGATTGAGTCGGCCTAAGTGAGAGCTATCGACGAAATCTAATCTGAACTCAAAAGAGAAGTAATTAATACAAAATCAGCTCACTAAATACCGGTCTAAGAGATGTTAAGTCCAGAAGCAAGCATCCAAATGTGTGTATGTGCCTGTTTATATAACCTCTCAGTAAGATGGAGTAAGAATGCTAGGGGTGAGTAACCATCATGTGATGCATTGACACCTTCCCGCCTCTCGGTGGGAGTATGTGTGCATAGAGTGGAGAGAAGTGCCTACCTGCACTTTGCCAGTATTTGCCAGGGTTGCCTATCTTATGGTACCAGGTACCCTTCATGTAATCAGCATACCACCACACTTATTGGTACTTACTACGGTACATCATTTCTGGGGATTGAAGTTCTCATATATGTCACCAATTTTGTTTTGCCACATCTTTAATTTGAAAGTATTATGTAACTAAAATTTTTGATTACTCAGGTAATCTGTACGAGGAAATTAACACCACCACAAAAAATAGTGCTTTATTGCTTGTAATATTGTCACAAGAAGCAGAGCTCTTAAGCTCTTACTTAAAGAAATTGTGTCTGTTTTCAGAAAAGTGAATCGACAAGTGAAGGATCACAGCTCAGCAGTGCTAAGAAAACATCTAATAGTCAGTTTAGTATTACTTTGAAGAGTTTGAAAATTATTACAATTTTTGTGCCATTACCAAGGATATTGTGGACAAACAGTAAGGCTGCCATGTAGTTTTAATTTTTAGGTATATTTTTGGGTGATTGAAATTAGGGTTGTGTAATATAGTAAACCCTAGTTTTATTGGACCTCCATTCAGCAGACTTTGTATTTAACTGACAAAATCTGGCGATACAAAGTT
Source organism: Medauroidea extradentata (assembly GCA_003012365.1). Taxonomy (NCBI): domain Eukaryota; kingdom Metazoa; phylum Arthropoda; class Insecta; order Phasmatodea; family Phasmatidae; genus Medauroidea; species Medauroidea extradentata. The sequence continues at coordinate 14,556 of PNEQ01082797.1, read as the reverse complement.
ATTCTACCGTCTGGTCTACTTGTCACATGCAGCACAAGACCACCTGGTTATTGTGCTTTGGTGAGTCACACCAGGCACGTGCATGGATAGCAGCGTAATACGGTAGGCAGAGCTAGTCGCTCATCTGTGTTTTGACGTGTCTGGGCAAGAACGACTGTCGTGTCTACTTTATATTTTACGCAGTTGTACATGCGCGATAAGGATTGTTCCTTTTTTTTTATTTTGTTTTTTTATGAAATGGCATCTGCAACAGGACAGTAAAGAAAGAGTGTAAGCAAAAAAATTGAACTAATAGAAAAGTTATGAGGCTGGTGTTTTGGTAGCAAAGTTGTGTAATGATTATGGTGTCAAGAAACAAACTGAGTCGGACATTCGCAAAGCAAAAGACAAGTTGAAGAGTTATGTGTTGAAATATGATGTCGAACAAAAAAAAATGGCACTGTTGGACCCAGGAAACACGTGAAACTGGCTACTGCATCTTCGCACGACGAGGCAGTGTATGTTCAACAACACTTGTGTGGTGTAAATGTGCGTGGTGTAGAGAAAAAAATGCTGCTGACAAACGCGCAACACATGACTTTACTGTGAAATACAGAACAGTAGCTCAAGTTCACGTGTCACATGTTACCATGCAACGCAACATGAAACCAAGCTGACAGCAAACCTCCATCTATCCCTCTCCTACTCTTCTCCTGCCCCCTCCAGTACTTTATCATAATGAGCGGACAACAGCGCATGCTTAACTTTCTACTTCTGCCAGTCATCACAAACCTTGCCCCTCGCCCGCTTCCAGTGATTTGATGACAACAAACGTGCTGCGTCGCCACGCTTGTTGTCTATTTCTGTGTGCCGATTTTGGTACTTCGCGAATTACCGGACATTCAGATTTACCGGACCACACCTCCCCCCCAATTAGTCCGGTAAAATGAGGGTTTACTTTATTGCAATATCATCGCATGCGATGCGATACATTTTTAAAAAATTGTGCGCAATATATTTTGCTATTTATATTGCAGCACAATTTTTGCGATTTATATTGCTTTGCAATTTTTGCAATTTATATTGCAGCGTGATTTTCGCAATTTATATCTCTGCACGACTTTGGCAATTTTTATGGTAGCGTGATTTTTCTTAATTTTATCGCAAAGTGATTTTTTGCTGTTTTTATTGCAGTGTGATTTTTGAGATTTTTATAGTGGGGCAATATTTATTGTTTTTATCTCTGCACAATTTTTACGTTTTCAACGCAGCACAATTTTTGCTATTTTTATCGCAGTGTGGTTTTTACTATTTATTTTGCTGCACATTTTTCTTGCTATTTTTGGCAATGGTGCGATACCATACATTACGAGGGTAGTCTTCCTAATTTAACTAAACATTAAGGTTTAAATGTCTTAACTCAGGATAGACAAATCTAGAAGCAGAGTTGTGATATAATAGATGACCACCAGGATTACACCAGTGATCTTAAGTCACAATATATAAACTTTTATTTTAAAAATGACAAGACGTTACAGTTCTTTTACTTGGAACAGGGTAACATAGAAGAAACTAACACGAATCAGCTTATTACCTTAGTTCTCTGTTATTATATCCATTAGTTTTTATAGTCATTAACGAGTGATTTGACCATGACGTTAGGTGTGTTTGTTTTATCGAAATGGATTGACAAACTTGGCTGCGAAATGAAAGTAGACACAATATAATAATTAACAAGAATGTGGCCACATTATGGAAATTTTATGAAACCCATTGTATAAGTAGTTCCCATTTCAATTTACCCAATTAATTTTAAAATTAGCATAGCTAGTAAACTTTTGGTAACAGTAAGCTTTAGTGTATTTGTAAATTTGTGACAGTAATAATTCATTGCTGGCGAACGAGCTACGTTGAAGAGTAGTTCAAAAGAGTGATTTGTATATATAACTACTACAAGTGTTTCTAATGCGTTTATATGCTAAACGAAGAGACACTTCAAACTATGTCCCTGTCATATAAAAATACCATTCGCTTATTAAAAACACAATTGCCAGCTCCTTCTCAAGTGTTGTAAAAATGACTTTTTGACATTGCTGTTGCTGGAAATATACCAGGCATAATCGTAAAACAAAATTAAAGGAACCTGTGTTGGACTTAAAAACATACTCTCCACAAATAAAGTAACTGGGTTACCACTTAAAGTCCCTATAAAATCACTTTCTATGGAAACACTGCACGCTAGTTTAGTGCTTTGCTCTTAGTGGCAAAGCAATGTTTAATGCACGTATTGGATACAAATTCTCGCCTTCACAGTTTACGTGGCACAAACAAAAAAAAAATCTAAGGTCCAAATAACTCTTAATGGACAGAATATTATAAAACTAAGTGCTCTTGGTGACCTGGTCAACGTGTATAGAATTTATTTTATTTTCAACATATTAATTCTGTAAGTTTATGTAATAATGGCTGCTGTAATAACATCAGTTGCTTCATGTAAGTGTTATGCAATTTCATGATAGAGCGCGTGTAACATAAGACTGAAAAACTGCTGGGCAGTAAGTGAGTGGACAGTTATGTTTTATCAGTATCATGGGCAGCTTTAACTGTCGGCTGGCATATCTAGACGCTGAAAGGAAATGCTGAAATGAAGATTATGACAGTTCAATTACTTGTTCCAGGTCTCCGAAACGAGATTTTCGTGTTTAAGACAAAAAGTTGGGTAGCATTTCACACTTAGTACAACACTTTTTTTTTTCTTTTAAGTGAACATTGTCTTTAACTATTACATAATAATACACTATAATTTATATTTACATAAATATTCTTTAGTAATTCAGCAACATATAATATAAATATCATAAATGTTTAATATTTGTACTCTTTTAAGCAGGAATAATGAATGTTATGTTTACAGCCCAATATTGTGTGTGTTAATTGCTTCCTTTTTTTACGTTTAGTTTTGTCTCTTTATGCATTGAAATAATGTTGAGAAAATGCATTTCAATATGTGACTTTTGTTACAAATATTGCTTTAAAATAAAATTATGTGATAATTTTTATAACAAAAGTTATATGTGGTGGTTAATGATAGCATGTAGTAATTTTATAGGAAGTCTTGTTACTTAGAATTCTATAGTAGTGTGGTTCGTTGCAAGCTCATAAGTTTTTGTGGGGGGACTGTAAGTGTTTCCAGATTCTCTTTATGTTGACAGGTAGGACTTTGGGCAATGTATCTTCTGAAATAAGCTTCTGTGAACTCAGCATCACGTATGAGGCGGAAAATATTTTATTTATTGAAAATCTGAAAACCAAATTTAAGGTAAGTTCTAAACTTATCTATTGATGTAATGTGCTGTGTAATATGCACTTAATTGAAATTGATTATTTTAAATTAAGTGTTTAATTAATGGTTAGCTCTATTTTTTATAAACCAATGAGTAAGGCAAAATATATTGAGGGATTCTGTTTAGCATATGTAGTATTTCAATAGCCTATTGAAATTGTCTCTAACTGGCATGCCATTGTTGGTGACTGATGCATGTGTATTCTAATCAGGTTGCCTTCAAGGACGTTAATAAGCATTGTTCAAAATAAATACTGTTAAATCGGTAAGGAATTTTACCATTTAATTTCAATCTAGGTTGCACCATTGGGTAGAATGTTTTAGGTTTCCAGCTATTTGGAAAAATAATATTAACTCTGTGCACAGATGCTGAAGATAAGTATTACAGAGTTCTTGTGGAAAGGGTAAATGTGTTATGCATATTGTTAGATTAGACACACTTGTTGTATGTTTTATTGTTAGGTTAAACTCACTGGTTGTGTGAAAGCTGAGTGGTTGGAACATTCCGAGATAATTCAAACAATTAAGATAAAGGTACTGTACAAGTCATGAAATATGCTGTTTAACATCATTCATACAGAGTTATATACTTTTTAATGTTGTCTATACAAACCCTATTACTAATAAAAAAAATTTCAGATTTGTATTAGTGAGGTTTTATTGTACAACATTAAATGCTGTAATTACTTATTGGTTTACATTGGTTAGGAGCAATAGTATGGATAGTGTTTGTTGTGTGTCATTTTGGTCGTGACACCACTCTACCGTAACAGTGACCATTGAGATTGCAACATTCTAGAGTTCGCCCCTCTCCCAATACAGCAATCCCACTTATGGACTCTTTGGTAAGACTGAGTGGGGCGGGTTCGGCGGCTTCGTGTTTGATTCCTGCCTTGATATAATATCGTCAAGAGTGAGTACAGAATGTTAACAACAATGTAGATATTTTATAGTTACGGAAATCAAATGCAATCAAAGGAATGACATATATTAAAATTTCCTTCTATTCTATGCATTAAATCTTTGTCTGTTCATATATGAGAGAAGTCCTATTGGCCTAGCGTTATGTAAAGAATTTTAAGACTCAGTTTTAAAAACAATTATACAAACACACTGATTAGATAATGTACAGAATGTTGAAATACAACCACATATGAGCACACCATGCCAATCCTGGGCTAAATTGGAGATGAAAATGTTTGTGACAAAATGTAGTACTATGACATTTTACATGCACAATGTGGCAACATAGCACTAGTTTGTTCCCTCTAAAGCTCCACAGATATATTACTGCTACTGTTCTCACCTGCACATTTTGGGTGCAAGTTAATATAATGTATATAAAATGATGTAACATACATAAAATTATACCTGAACATGGAACACAAGGAGGACTGTATCCATGCAGTGTTGCCACATTGTGCTTGTAAAATGTCGTACAGCATTTTGTCATGTAAATTATCATCTCCAATTTAGTCCAGGATTTTCGTGATGGGCTTATTATACGGTTGTTTCTAGACAACCTGTATATTATCTAACTTCCTTCTTCTAGTTTTTAATTGCTGGAAATCAAAAACATACTACCAATAAAATTAAATGAGTATAATATTCAAATGTGTGCTTATTGAAGAGTGATATTGGTATTTGCCTATAAATGATAAGGGATCGTGAAAACCATTTTTGGTGCTACTAGACGAATTTCAGCCCTTTGATATTTAGCATTAAATTATTTAGTGAACTAAAAAAATGGAATTTAATATGTACAAATGCATGTAAATTTATTTCTTAACACATTTTACAAGATAATGTGTGAACACCTAATATCCGTCTTCACCAGCTGCATTTGATTGAGTGATTTGTTAAGTTTTGGCATTTTATGTTGTGTTACATGCTTGATTTAGCGTTCTTGTTTGCGATACTTTGTTTCAGCTATCCACAGATGCCATTACAGTTATTTCCACAGTAGATAAGCTGCATGTCATCTATGACCACACAACTGTCTTCCAGTGGCTGCCTAACATAATTTTGAACCAGTACTGTCATGTAAGTGTGACACGAGGAATATTCTAGTGCATTTGTAGTTAGTAATTTCCACATAATTTATAATGTTACAAACTAATAAGTTCTTAATTTTTGTCAAAATTTTTTAAGTTGTAGTATATGAATGCAGAAGTGTTAACGGAAAACATCCAAGGCCCTTTTTTCGTGATGATTTACTCATTTAATGACAACTCCATCCCATAATTTTTGGACAGGGTTTGCCCATTTATTAATGTATGTTCATGTATTTTAAATATAGGATGTTTGCAAGTCACGGGGAAAATACACAGAAATTAGGAGGGAGTTACAGGAGAGGTCACACGTGTTGGGACCAAGTAACAGATATTTTTCTGCCACACTGCAGGATTTTTTATGGCTGTATTTTACAGTCACTGCTTTATTAGACTAGATTCCATCTGTTATTTCTCTTCAGCATAGTGTGGTTGATGTAGGGTAAGTGGAGGAGTAGGGAACAATATTTATTGCAGTCAATATTTAACATAAAGTTGTTGCATTAGTTTCTTGCCGAGACGTGCCACGGTGCATCTGGTAACTGGAACCTGTTCCTCCTGGGGGCTGGTGTGTGTGTTTCTCTGGTCTCTGTACATACACGAAGCTAACGTTTGTGGTGTCCTCTTGAGCACTGAAGACATCTCGCCTGCCAGAATGCCCTAAGCAACCTATGCCAATGCCTGATTGGAAATGTTGGTGTGGAACAGGGAAATAGCAGGTAGTTCTGTAGCACATAGGAGTGGATGAGCAGCCAAAAATTAAACCCAAGCCTATATTCAGAAGGGGGTGTAATCATTTTTCGAGGCTGTTGTGGTGACAGCCACATCCCTCAAACATCCATGAGGACTGCTTCACTCAAGGCAGGACCCGACCGTAATTTCACCTGTGGAAATTTAGCCAAACAATTTGTAATAAGCTTTTTATTTCACGGGCTTCGGCCACCTGGGATCTCTGTACTTCCCTTCCCGAGCTAGTGCATAGTTAAATTGCGCTTGTTAAATGATGATAGACAGGAGAGGGGTTGGGGGCAGGCTTTGGAAACTGTTGGTACTCTACTGAAATAATGGACACTGGTGTAGATTACCCCATTTATTGCTGGCAGATACTAGTGCCCCCGTCGCCCGACTACCGGAATTGAACGCCTGCTAAGGCCTTGGATGGGCCTCTATCCCAACACTACTGTGTGTCCCTGTTGTTGCACAATAATGTGCTTCCATTGGCTTGCGAGTCGTTCCAGCCAAAAAGTACTCCGGGCTATTCTGGAACAAAAATGGTCCTGGAACTATTGACGCCTACTACTTTACTGCTAGTTGAAATAATCCCTACGATCTCCGATTCTAGCTGCTTATATGGGAGGTGTTGTAATGGAATTACAGTTGTCTATTTTATTTTGAAGTAATTATCAGTATAAATTCTATTTTTAAAACTTATGTAATAAATATGTTTTGTAATGAATATTTCTAAATTCATGTTGAAGTCTATTTAAAGTACTATTTATGTACGAACCTGCTAATTTTGATTTTGTCGTATTATGCCTTATGTAATTAATGATTTATTTTTTTTCTGTTTAATTAGATACTCAGGTTTATGCAGTTTAAGGAATGCCTATCAGTATGTTTAGTAATTCTTTCTCTAAGTAAGAGAACATTCCTATTTCTCTGAGGCAATTGTTTGGACCGACGATATCAGTGGCATTTTTCCTTCTTCTTATATAAACTCCCATCGTTTAAAGACGTATGCTGCAGGCCTCCTGATGTGACGCCTGATTTACTGCCGCCGACGTAACAATAGGAACTCTTGGGAGTTGGGTTTAGATAATAATTTAATATTTCAGTATGTGCCAGTTGAGAAGAGGCCAACAATTTTAATTTTTATGTTTAGATGTTTGTAGTGAGCCTCAAGCCAACGAGGGATGCATGTAAGACGTCACTTACTGGCCGTTCATTTTTTTTCTTCTTAAGGATTAACTCAAACCGCATGAGATTTGCAGAACTTTTGACAACTTAATTGAAATTAATGCCTTATATTTTTGTTTAATAATTCTGATTTCAACGTAGTAGATGTATATTTGAATGACAGTAAAAAATCCTACACCTAACTTAAAGTCTGAGAACTATCAGCGACTCATGTTATTCGTCTGAGCTATAAACATTTGCCGAGCAAACATCTTGATTTAACATTATGTGGAGTAAAACCAATATTTAAGTTTAATGAAATATATAAATGTGTTTGTATTTGGTTGAGATAAGTATATTTCTAGTATGCCTTTTTTTCTATAATGTAGGGAATAGCACCTGATCAATTTCCGCCAACCAATCAGTTGCCATAAATTTTATTTTTGAGTAAAAGGGCTAGACACCTTATTTCATATGTATTTGCTACGTGGGTGTAACGTATCTTGGCAAGGAATTTGCCTAAAATTTATACAGTCAGCTCACAATAATAATACTTCATTTTAATACCCTATACTCCACTAAGTTATCACAGTGTTATCCCAACCAAGTAGTAGCGATGGAATGCCTCTGAATGGCCTTTTGTATATTTTCTTATGAGGGTAGAGTAGGAGATGCAAGGGTGGGCACGCATGCCTATAACAGATGAGAGGAAGACTCACAGTTGCAGTAAAAGTGAGTTCGCCGGGCCCACTCTTCATTACACTGTCCTGTATTTCTTCACATTGCGTGCTGCGACGTACATGTTTTAATGTATTCTGTTTTTTGGTTAGTTATAATTTATTGATGAAATATTACAATACTAATACGTATAGTACTTAGCGTTAAATAAAAGCAGTGAGGGAAGTGCTCTGTTGGTAATGACTAAATAAATTTAGTATTACATGAAATATAATTTAATTGTTTTTGGTTTCCATTTTATTGAGTAATACGTACATTTTTAACTGACTTATGTAACTATTTCAGACAGAAAACCTGTTCACTGGTTTTAAAAATAATTAGAAATGTTTTGTTAAAAGTGTACAGTTATGTTGAATTGTGTCTCCATTTTTCCATAGAAAAATGGTGGGAGGGGGAGGGAATATGGGTGGAATGTACACTAATTAAAAAAAAAGCAAAGACCTTTTTTTTTTTAACAACTTGATTTAGGTTAGTGTGTTTCATGACGTTATTAGCTGGTTGTATGGTGAATAACAGGTTAGTGTTTTCAGTGCAATCAGATTGTGTACTTATTGTATGACAAGTAACTGTGATTAGTTAGGAAATTATAGTATGAAAATGTAAATATGTGTTCATATTTAATGGTGGAATGAATGCAACTTGTACGTATGTAAACTCTATGCAGTACATCATGTACTGTACCTAATTTACAAATATGAGTAATAGTTATTTTCATTTCGTTGTGGTTCTAGTTATTGTTACGTGGTAAAAACTGTGATTTTAAATAGCTACCAGTGATCATTGTTGTTTACCGCTTGCTGACTGTTACTGCAGTAGCTACAAGTAACTGCTTCGTTTGGCTAACTAGCTGTCTGTTTCAACTGGTAGTGACTGCTTATGATATTGCCACATAAGCAGCTGTTAAAATGGAAACTTTTACATCACTAACAGCAATCATGTGGAAGAAATGAAAGATTTCCTGCATACAAGTGAACAGTAAGGCCTTGCTCTCTTGTTTCTACTGGTTTTGTGATAATTGTTTTTTAAGCTTAAACGAAAGCAGACCAAAAATCGGTTTGGCAGTGTTGTTTAAAATTGTTTTTGCAGTGATAGGTAATTTTTCAAGACAAGAATGTGTACTGTTTCAACTAAAAAGTCAATCAACCAGAATTTTGCTATTTTCATAATTAGTTAAAGCCATAGTGTTTACTGCTTTGAAAAAAATCAGCGAACATGAAGACAATTTTAAACAAAACTGCCAAACAGATTTTTAATATCTGCTCTCGTTTAGGCTTAAAAAATTAATATTGCTAAAAAAGTAGAAACAAGTTCATTATGCTGTTCTTTTGGTTGTACTGCGGTTCATTTTATGTCTTTCAATATGAGTAAGAGAAGGTCTTGTGTGTCCAGAATACAGCGAAACTGCTGTAATGCATGTTGGAACTGCATATCCAAGCACCAGCATTGTGAGTAAGATTTTACTGTACTTTAGTATTGTTTATTGCTAAACAATACTGTTCAACTTGTAGAAATTTCCTTTGGTGACTTTTGTCATATAAATATTTTTACATCATACAGTTTTGAAGCATTACATGTCAAAATCAAAATTGTACTGTGAAATAGGGTGCTTTGGACCGGTGCTAGGGAAACTCCTTTGAAATTGGAGCCCAGCTCATTTCGACTTTTTTAAAACAAAGATGGTAAGCTGTGAAGTTCCTTTGGAAGAAAAAAGCTAGCTCAAACTACAGAACTCATCTTTCCCGGAGCTTAGCTCATTTTGAATTCCTTTTGTAGACTGTTAGTAAGAGTTAAAAGTTGTTATTAAATTTTAAAGTGACATCTACTCATTTGCATTAACATGAATTAATTTTCAACACTAAGTGGAACAGTTAGTTCAATTAAATTGAAGTTATCTTTAAGCAAAAGCTGCATTTTAAAAAATTGAACAAAACATGTATATTTCATCAGAAATTAATATTTGAGGCTACTCTGAAATATTTTTCTTGGTTGCTTTTTTTCTCTTATCAATGTAACTTTAATAAATTCAGTAGGAAATCTGTTTTAAGTGTGAAGTAAAGTATTAAGTAATTTCGAATTATAGAATGAGCCACATAAATATTTCAAACCAGTTTTTCATATGGTTTATTTTTCTTTTTAAATATCATGTTATAGGAAATTCACTATTTTTACAGTTACACAATTTTATTTCTCAAAGAAATTGTGGACTTTGGTTTTTCGTCAGCTATATGCATGCCACATGTTCAGAGTGTGTAAAAAAAGGAGGTGGGGAAGCAGGGAGCTATTATGTGGCCAATCTTATTTTGCAAACAACTGTAGTATCACACAAACAAAAACTGTCTCAGCCCATGTTAAAAAGTAACAGTGCGAGAAGACGGCGTGGCAGAAGAGAGAGGGATAGAGTAGGGCACAGTATTTTGTGCACCTCTAAAATGCTTTATGTCTGACCTTCAAACTACAAGTACCCCCTTCCCATTTACCATCAGAATCTCTCTCTGTCACATGCTATACATGCCCACACAATCTTGCTTTCTCCTGTCTTTAGGCAGCGTGCAGCTATCAGAGATCAGTATTTTACTGTATTCATCCCTCATCCATATCAATACAAGGACATGACCACACACAGGAGGATGTGGGGTGGGAGAAGTGTGGCAACACAACTGGGCAGGAAAGGGAAGGGAAGTGTCTGCAAGTGACATTTTCATGGTGCTTGCTCGAGATTACAGTGAGTACTGAGGAGAAAAAAAGTAGTGTGATAGTTTCAGATAATGCTACAAATTAAGAAGGGTGCTTCCTCAGAAATTACTAAGTAAAAAAGGAGCTATGCTTCACATTAAATTCGAAGGGAAAAAAAAAAGAAAGGAGCATGCTACAAGGAGCTCCTTCCAGCCTGTGCTTTGGACATAGGTACTTTTACAACAATTTCTGTTTGATGTGTTATTCAAAAATAAAAGTTAATGAAAAATTGCATGGACTAAAATATCTTAGATTTATTAGTTCATATTTTTTTTACTCGAGGATGGTATATGTGGGAAAATATATTTTATTTTTTAGTTTCCAAAGTATTCCCATATGTCTGAAGTCATCCCAATTTAAGGTACTATTTTGGGGCTTGCCAATAGTAAGAACTAACTTACTAACCCAAGATAATTCACACCAAAACAAAATGCCATTAAGTCCGATCTTATTCTCTACACATATCCGTGACCTCCCGTTGTGTCTTAGTTATTTAACATGCCACTAGCATGCAGATGACACACAACTGTACATTTCATATTCACCAAATCAATTACTACCCACAATTTGTAAAATAAATGAAGATCTTGAAAAATTTAGTAGTTGGTGTAGCAAAAACAGCCTTCAAATTAACATGAACAAAAGTTTTTACATGAAAATTGGAACACAAAATACCATTAAAATATTGCAGGTGCATCCAGACATCAAAATAAGCAATGAGGTTATATCAGAGCCAAGAGCCTAGGCATCAAACTTGATGTGAATCTGAATTGGGCTAGGTAGATTACAGACTTGGTGGAAAGAGCGTACTGTCTGCTTAAATATCTACAGAAATTTATAAACATAGTTCTATCCCCTTTAAGTTATTGCTTGAGTTTGTTTATAGGAATATAAAAATCACTTGAAGATAAAATACAGAAGCTACAGAATGCTTGTCTGCGATATGTCTATAATTTAAAAAGAAGGGAGCACATAACTAAATATTTACAATGTTGTGGTTGGCTGGATATGGACAATCGAAGACTGAGAGTTTACCAGGCAGACTGCAAAAATCTAAAGGTCTAAACAACCAAAATATCTTTATGATAAACTAAAACAACTCATACCTGACCACAGACATTTTACATGTCACAAAAACAATTTCAGAATCTCGGTTCATGGCACTGCTATGTACAGAAAATCATTTACCTATTTAGTTGCCAAAATGTGGAATGACCAGCAGACCAACAGACTAAAGTACTATCCTAAGAAGCCAAACTCAGGTCCACTGTAATAGCACAGTTGATTTTATTTACCTTTGTGTAATTAAATTTTAAAATTTGTTGTGTTGCAATAGTTTTAAAATATATGTACGGTCATGTAACTATTAGTGTTAACTGTACTAGTTATTTGTTATCTCATTAATGTGTTAAATTTTTTTTGTTATGCTTAAGTATTGACGTAAAATGGATTGTAGAGATTCACGTACTTGTTGCGAACCGGCCTTTGACTGAACTGTTCGTGGGTAAACAAATAATAAATAAATATAGTTAATTATGATATAAATTGTACAAATGTTTTTGCATTTTAAAAAAAACTACTGAAATGCAGTTTGGCTTATTTCAATAAGCTTTAAAAAAATGATTTTCTAAGGTGGCGTTAAAAATAACATTAAATACTATGTGATGGTGTCTATTTTCTGTGTGAATTACTTTGTTAGTGTGAATATCTTTATATTTTCTGTCTCACATAAGAATTACGTTTTTCTACAGTTTTGAAGACAGTTATGTGTACACATTTTTACAGGAAAATACTGTATTTTGTGGCATATAAGATGACAATTTTTACATATTTTTGGCCTTCAAAAATTGCTACTAGTCTTATATGAAGGTGTAAAAATTTTTGGTAACCTAAAAATTGTTTGAAAGTTAAGCTGTAAGCTGTGGAGTTGTATGATTTTTCAAGGAACTGCGATTTTTGTCACAAATGAAAAAAAGTGCCCCGTTTTGTTTAATAACATTTACGGTACAAAATTTTGATGAGCGTCATATTCATAACAAAGGGCATTTTTACCTTGCAGCGAAGCTGCGATCGATGCAGCTGCAGCGCGTGCCTAGATCCTTTGTCTCGCCAGCACACAACTCTCGGGCAGAGAAAACTACGATCTAGGTACGCATGCTTAGATCCTTTGTCTCGCCAGCACTATACTCTCGGGCAGAGAAAACTAGGATCTAGATACCGCGTGCGTAGATCATTTGTCACGCCAGCACAAAACTCTCGGGCGGAGAAAACGAGGATCTAGGTACTGTACCACACATTCATGTGTCTACTGTCTAGTGCTAGGCTGGCAGACGACAACAGCGCTCAGGACTGCGATGACCTTGCAAGCAACAGCCTGGCGTTGTCATGTACCGTGCGGCGCGCATCAGTCCGGCGTTGCCAAGTCACGCACAGCTGTCGGCAGTTGATGATGTTGCCGGCCACGTGTGCAGCCGCCATGCATTTCCTTGGCTCTTGGACTCCCGAAGGGCACTAGTAGCCAATTTTATTGGTTTATGTTTCTCCTATGATGTTTATATAATGGTAATAAATGCATTAAAAATATTTAAGCAACATTTTTAATGTTTTTGGCAAAGGAAAAAAAAAATATTTTTCTGTCAGGAATTTCAAAATTAATAATTTACTTTTTTTTTTTTTCTTTCTTTTTCCAAGATTTTGTTCCTTCAAAACCATGGCTTGTCTTACATGTTGTACTGCGTAATGATGATGTAAAGGTAAATGTATGTGGAAACTATGCGTGTGACACAACAAACCTTACGTGGACGTTAGCCACGTGATACATACACATATAGCACTTGCAAATAAAATATATAAATTACCAGAAGACACTGAGACGGCAACACTCATTAAAAACTATTGGAATTAAAATAATCCTAATTTATTTAAGGTAAATTTGAATGCAAAGAAACGAAAATAGGTGCTATTCCAATACAGGCTGCTCTGGTATTTAGTATGAAATATTACTCTCTCCACACATATCACCGACATACTCTATACACTTCCGAACAATATTAAACGTCACATACATCAATTACGTGGTCTGAAGTTATAAAATAAAATCAGTAGGTTCGAAATTCAGCTCAAAACCTAATGAGTTCGCTCGGCTAGTTAATTCAGTGGTAGGCATGAGATACTACACAAAGGACCACTGGATAGACTACAGGGTGACGTATCAACATTAAATTCAGTCTCGCAATTTATTAGTAGCAGTTCCAAACGGTTTAGATAAAATTTAGACACTTCCTGAGGCAAATTTGGTCAAAATAAGAAGCGTGGCACAAAAATAGTTCAAACAGTCCCGGAGGCTTAAAACTGTTATAAGTTTTACACATTTTCAGTTCAACAAAAAAAAAATGAGCCACAGGACAGGAATAAAAAAAAAAAGAGATAGTAAGCGTCAGTCTTACAGTTCGTATCCCATGATGGCATGATGTTCACTACAAAATCTCAGGAAAAATCTGGACAAAACACAGCCTCTTCTTAAAATGGCTTAATACTTTTAATAGTCTAGCTCCCTATTTTATGACTCTGCTCCCTTGAGTCCCTAAAATTACGAAGGCGGCAGGAACAGGCGTCACAAAAAAATCGCCTGCCGCATACGTCTCGCTCGTGTGGGAGTCGGGAAGAAGCTAAAAGGACGCCGCTAATAGCGTCACTTCAAACAATAATCAAAGAGGAATTTGAAAAACTCTCTATGCTAGGAGCAAGCAAACTTCGGTGATAATGGTTAAAAATTCCTCACTGTATATTCTGCTGAATATTCCAGTACTTTAAGTC